>NDXB01006273.1:0-22402 GCA_002631895.1 Agapornis roseicollis | reverse complement strand
TTAGGGACTGCAGTGACAGGACAAGGGGGAACGGGTTCAAACTTAAACAGGAGAGGTTTAGATTGGATCTAAGGAAGAAATTCTTTGCTGTTAGGGTGGTGAGGCACTGGAATGGGCTGGCCAGGGAGGTTGTGAGTGCTCCATCCCTGTCAATGTTCAAGGCCAGGTGAAGCCTTGNCTGTAGTGACAGGACAAGGGGGAACGGGTTCAAACTTAAACAGGAGAGGTTTAGATTGGATCTAAGGAAGAAATTCTTTCCTGTTAGGGTGGTGAGGCACTGGAATGGGCTGGCCAGGGAGGTTGTGAATGCTCCATCCCTGGCAGTGTTCAAGGCCAGGTTGGATGAAGCCTTGGGTGACATGGTTTAGTGTGAGGTGTCCCTGCTTATGGCAGGGGGGTTGGAACTGGATGATCTTAAGGTCCTTTCCAACCCTAACTATTCTATGATTCTATGGTCTAGGGTAAGGGGTCCCTGCTTATGGCAAGGGGGTTGGAACTAGATGATTTTAAGGTCCTTTCCAACCCTAACTATTCTATGATTCTATGGTCTAGGGTAAGGGGTCCCTGCTTATGGCAAGGGGGTTGGAACTAGATGATTTTAAGGTCCTTTCCAACCCTAACTATTCTATGATTCTGTGGTTCTATGTTTGCTTCCTAAATGTCAGTCAGCTCTTGCTAATAATTTTATTCCTTAAGAGGTTCAGACCTTGTGGATATTATTCTTTAACTCTGTGAGTAAAAGACTTTTAATGAGATGTTACAAACTTGGTTAGTCCATGTAAAGACCTCAGTTATTTAGTTTTCAGGTATCACTACAATAAATCTTCATTTTAAGTTACCAAATACTAATGCTGTGTTTTATCCCTATGCAAATAGACTTCAAATTTTTTACGCAGCCACTATAGCCACCTTACCCAAAATTTATGGACATCAGGGTGTAATTCCCAAACTTCAGGTCTCTTTCTTCCTTAGCTGATGTGCTCTATATAGACAGTGCCATTGGCCCTGCTCCTCACACATCAGACATTACATTAAAAATCCATTGCAAGTCAGATCTATAGTAATTCTTACAGATCTTGTAACAAGCCACATCATTGTGCCACATTATGTACCTTCCCTAGAGCTAATGAACTAAAAAAGAGTATGCCGTTTGGGCCAGTTTCTAGGGATAAGCCATATTCTTCCCCGAATTACAGTGGGAAAGCTGCGGCAAGCTCAGGAATTTCAATGTCACTAGGATTGTCAGAGATGATTTTGATGCCATTATAAGTTCCAATTTACTTTCTGTATGATTATGAGACTTGAGCTGCTTAAAGAAAAGTATTTTCTTAGGCTCCTACGTATATATTTTCCAAAAATATACATGCAGAATTTACAGTCAAATTCCAATTTTGCTTTTTTTAAAAAAAAAAAATTATTGCAATTGCATGAACTTCTGTCTGAACAAAAAAATAGTTTGTGCATGAGCCAAAGAATCCAGGATTTTAGCTTCCATACTAAGCAATAAAAGTTGAAACACTTACAGAAGTTTAATTCAATTGTAGTTTCTTTAGGGCTCCATATTGCCTCCCTCACCCATCTTTCCAAAGCAGTTCTTCGTGAAACAGTTGCACAAAGGAAAACAAAAATGAGCCCCAACAATTCTACATTAACTCTTTCTAAGAACGATTTTGCTGCTACAGGAAACAGCCATTTCACTGTGGTATTTTTTCAGTGTAACTCTTCCATGTGTGTTACACTGGCTAATTTTCTTTTTTTCCATTCATCCAGGAACAGATTTCTTTGGAGCGCCTAAATTATGTAGTGAAAATTTTATGTATGTTGAACATGTGACAGAAAAACCCCAGTGTCTGGAGCAAAAAACCACCCAGTATTTCTGCTTCATCCCATGTTAGCATGCACGTTCTCCCTTCGCCTTCTTTTCACTCTTTCTAAAACCTGCCCCTTGAAAGCTCATAACTGACCTCTCCAGAGACGGAGCATCTTGCAGAACTGCAGAGTCCCAAATCGCATTCTATTTCAGAGTCTTGATGAGCATTAGGCTCCTCGCAAGGAATTTCATGTGGTCATTCCCTTCCTTGGTGGCTGCTCCTGTTGGATGTGGCTCAGCTAGTGTGGCATTACAGCTTTCAGTGTGAGGCACAATATAATCCCATTCCGGGTTTTTAAGAAATAGAATAGATTTCTTTGCAAATGCATATGCCTGCATATGTTTTAGTGACATGCTTTTTTAAAATGAAGCCAAGAGGCTCAGCTGGGCTCATAACGTACCTTAGTAGATAATCCAGACTTTTTAAGAACAGAAAAACACACACACGCTCTTCTACTAAACAGGGTTGCTGTTCTGGGTGTATTTTACAGTTTCATTTACAGTTTACTTTAAAACATTGCGCTAAAGCATAACAGTATGAAAATAGAAGAACACTGGAACAAACTTTCCCACATACAATTAAATGGAATTACCTGTCTTTCACGGGAAACCAAAATAAAAAGGGTTATAAAACAGAAGTTTTCAGAGGTTTACACTATTTATACCATTAGCTTTCAGACCAATCATGAAAGTTTCATTTTTCACTTAAAACTGTTACTATCTGTTAATAGTAGATAAAAAAACTCCTAATGACCACTTTAGAAGTCCTGATTATCAGCTGGTTTCGACTTGTAAGTTCTCCTCCTTAGCAGCATGCCACATTTTCCTTTCTTTGTGTTTTCTCAAATTATCATCATAAATGGCAGAACCCATTAAAAACACCCAAAGGATTTGCTATGTTTGAAGCTAACACAACTTCCTTTTCTTGAAGCATAGTACAATTGGTAAGGGATGGGAAGCGGCCAGGTACTTAAACACAAAACCAAAATAGTTCTCTAAATAATATAGTGGGTAAAGGAAACAGATCTGTAAAAGAAATAAAATCTAACAGTGCAGGCTTAAGTTCGCTGCTAAATCTACTTTACTATTTACAGCCTAGGAGAGCTTTTCAATTAGTGTATTCTCTTGATTGCTAACGATCAAACCTGTACAGTTAAAGTTTGTGACTCATAATGGAAAGCTTTGGCAGGGTACAATAAAAAAATGCCTTCAACTTTGATGTGAGCAAAAAGCTGTAATATAATTGTTTGGAGTACTTCCTATTACTTTAAGATTAGAGTGCAAGAAAATGCTACATATCTAAGAGGGGAGGTCACTTCAGCTATGGGTTCAAGTATAGCTTTTGAGCCATACTTGTACTGTCCCCTCTTACATGATATAGAGAGACTACAAGTGAAGGAACTAAGAGGTCTAAGCACACTTTAAACATTTAAATAGACTGCTGCTTCCAAAGTATTTGATGTTCCTTGCATTGTCTTTATGTTTAATTTGGAAAGAAAAAGTACAGTAATAAAAGCCTCATTTTGCAAACACGTCAGTGTGTACATAAAGTTCAGGTCTCAGCCCTTTTAGAACAGATATATATTTAGGAAAAAAATTAAAAGATGGAAAAGAATCCCCCAAAACTCAAGACCATCCAATATTTAAACCACAAGTCCACAGTATATTAGCCAAATAAAAAGGTCATGTTATTCCCAGCTTCATTTCCAACTCATTTTCAATAATGGAAAGTTTTTTTTGTGATTGTTAAACTAATGCAAAAGTAGAGACTTTGATTTTCCCAAACAAGAGAGGCCATTTGGCACACAAATGTTAAATAATATGGCCTGACTTTTCCATCATTCACCTCACACAACTTGCTAGAGAAGAAAGGCCCTGCTAGTAAAGTAATATGCTACTGAAATGCATGTCAAAGCACAGTAAATCCTATACATGCTCTGCAATCCCAAACAGTATTTGGTTTACTCTTTTAAACAAAGCTCATTCTAAATACCTACCTCTACTGGGATAAGAAATTAAGAAACATTCATTACAATTGAAAATACAAGTTGGGTAGGTAAAACCTTCTTCTCTGTACTAAAAGTTGTAACACCAAAGAAAAAAGGTTATTAAATTCTTCTGTAAAACAACCCTCACTTGTCCCTGCATTTTGTATTGTGATCAGTTGTCACCTCCAGTAATGGTAGGCAGACTGAAGGCAAAACATCATTTCCTCCTTTCAACTCTGAAAGTGTTGAACTCCACGCTATATTAAAATATAGAATCATAAAATGGCTAGGTTTGGAAAGGACCTTAAGATCATCTAGTTCCAACCCCATTGCCACAGTCAGGGACAGTTCCCACTAGACCAAGCTGTTCAAAGTTCTGTCCAACCTGGCCTTGAACACTGCCAGGGATGGAGCAATCTCAAGTTCCTTGGGTAACCTGCTCCAATGCCTCACCACTTTCACAGGAAAGAGGTTCTCCTTATATCCAACCTAAACCTACCCTCTTCATTTTGAACCCATTGTCCTATGTCCAATCACTACAGTTCCTGTGGAATAGTTCCTCTCTGGTGTTCTTATAGGCCCCCTTCAGATACTGCAAGGCTGAAAATAACAGTTTCATTTCTCTCCCCTTCTTCCTGTGTTTCATTTCTCTGCTCTTCTTCCCATCCATATAATCTAAGACTGGATGCTCTGCAATAACAGTAGATGCAATACTTGAGACTATCGGATAACAGAGGAAAAAAGAGCAATAAAATTATTATACCTACTGAAGGAGGTAAGAGTGTACTCTAAAAAGCGGAGACTTAAAGCAACAATGAATTGCCAGCACCAGCAGCATGAATAAACCAGTAACCAGCAATTCCAGGGCTGGACTTCATGCAACAACGATGAACACTGCATTTGCCAGTGCTAATGGGGTGAGGAGAGGGAGGTAGAAAAATCTCACTCTGAACCTCAAAAAATACCTCTTAAACTCTGGTCTGGCAGCTCTGAAAAAGAGTATGTGGCAGCTCGGAAACAGCACAAATTCAGGAGTTATATTAAGAAGTGGAATAAAGGTCTGCAGCTTTCCAACAAAGTGAGTTATAGCAGCTAGACACGAGCTCTGGGTGTTACTGCTTTCAATATAAAACTTTATTCCGCCTCATTTTAAACTACTCAGTCACGGAGTTTCCACCCAATGGAATAAGATGATTGGACATTGTTCTATTTTTGTCAAGGGTATTTTAAAATTGCACAGCTTTGAAAAACCTTAATGCCAAGAAAGAAACTTTTCCGATCCTTTCACCCATTGATGGCCACCCTGATTTTGAGCCTCTCATATCCCTGCTCAGGGTCTTGAGGCAAAGGGGAAGTCTATGAACAAGGGACTCTTTGCTCTGCATAACCATCTCTTCAATATATTGGCTGGTAGTTTCTGTTCATAGAAAACAAAACCTAAACCATCTGATCTGAACTGTCTGCTGTGTGAAAAAGTGTCAAGAGACTAAGGTAAAGTATTGGACAACTTCATTCTCTCTCTTTCCCACTCTTCTAAGAGCTCCGTAGCAACACAGCACTTTCAGGATGCCTCCGTTTGCTGCCTGGTTATTTAAAATATCCAGCTTGCATGAGTTGCACCTCCCTTCCTTCCTTCAGTCCCTAGTGACTCCAGTTAGTAGAACAAATGTCACTAAGGCTTGGATTGACTGTAGATGCTGTATTAAGCATCCTCTGGTAGAGTGCAGCCCTATAAAAAATGGTACTTTTTGAATAACTACAAATTGTTGCAATGTTTTTTCAGGGGATTTATAGGCCTCTGGGGCACTGAAAACATGGAGCAATAGCTTCTTCCACAGATGTAAACACGGGCTTGAGTAAATAGTTAATTTATGCTGGTGTAAGAGCATTTGGCAGATGTTCCTAGAGTCATAAACAAGCTCTCTCCATCTTTGAAAACAAAACCAAAAACTGGATATTGCCTTTTCTATTATCCAAAATACCAGCTTGCTTCTTAAGCAAAATTGGACCCAGTTCATTTCACAAATCTTAGAAAAAAATTAAAAGGAAAGGAGGCTAAAACGTTGGTGTGTTAGGGTTATGAATATGCTGAACTCATATAAAAGATAAAAGGGCATAACATGATATATCTGATGTTTTTATGGAAGACTGCCTTGTTTCCATTGAACAGCAAAAAGACCGCTACTGTTTTACTGAAGAAACTGATGGAAAATCCTCATTACTATATAAACAGTGGGTTAGGCATAAAAAGTGTTTAGTTTATGCATCTGTGCATTTAGCTGAACTCTAAGCTTTTCTAAACACAATTTGGTGCCTTCCTACTCCCATATATTTTCACTTTCTTTCTAAAAGCAAGAAATCTGTGTCTTCTCATGATTCAAAATGTAACACACACCCCCCCCAGAAAAAAAACCCAACTATTTTTGTATCATGTGTTTTACCTAACCTACTGGAAAATCCCAGTATGTTGCTCCTGGAGTTGTAGTTTCCTTTTGAAGTGCGTCTTTTCTTTTGTGGATTGTTTTGGTTGGGGTGTTTTTACCTTATTTCCGAGAAAGACTTTGATCTTCCATCACCATAAAAGACCTTACTGGTTACATCATCTACTTATTCTATTTTGAGATTTCGACCTCTTGCTTATTTGGTGTTCTATCATTCAGCTGCTTATACAGACCTAAAGCTGAAGAAACAAATCTCATAGTCATGCAATTACAACAGAATGTTCTCTTTTCACTTCCCTTAGCTTTTAAGTCACATAAATAAAAATATATACACAAACCATTACTTTCAATGATGACTTCCATTCCTGGGTCCACAAATATCACCTCTTCCAAGCTGAGCTAGTTCCTATCAAAAACCTCAATATCAATCCCTTTCTCTCTTCAGTCACTTTCATGATGTCAGCCCTTCAAGCCCTTGACATAATAAAAGTTGTCTCGAAGCAACTGTTGTGCAAGTTAACCTTTGGTTTTGTGGACAAAATTAGAAGACATTGATAAGACAAAGCTGAGAACATTAAAAAATCACTAGCTATTTTTTCCTTGGGTTGCATCAATGGTGACCAGATAAGAAGCTCAGGTTAACCATCCTCCTTCAACATATTAAACAGCATATACTAACATGCACATCGAGTATTTCTAGATGGTGCTATTTGTAAATAGGATCTCCCCCTAAAAGCTACTAAATAGATCCACTTGGTTATTTTCTTGTGTGCATTTTAATATGAAGAAAAAAAAAAAAAGCCTTTTAATTAGTTAAGAACTTATTCTGATTTTATTTTGTTTTATTTGCTTTAACTTGCACTGAGAGATAACAGGAGCCCGGTTCAGACAGTTTGATACTACACAAAATTATTCATTGTTAATTCTCAGAGAAGGGACACTGTCAGGTCACTAATGCATGACCCTACTAAGCCTTAAAGGGAAACAAACAAACAAATACATGTTTATGCTACTACTTGGAAAAGGCTAGAATTCAGTCCAAGATTGAAGAATACCTGCCTCACCTAGGAAGGCTATTTGCCTAGCTAGGAGGACACTTTTTTGAATGAAGATACATGCACAGAGAAACTTCCAAATGTATTATTCTTTAATGTTAGTGTAGGAGTGTTGGTTAAAGGGCCTCCTCGTTGTATTGGACAATGTATATTAACAAACAAAAGTTCATCTTCCCAATAGCTGACAATGAGTTTATCATGCTGCACCTCACTTCTCTGTGGCAAGAACAAGTGAAAATGTTGATTGCTGCATCCCAGCTGTCATCCTGAGTGTGTAGGTTTTAGGGGAAGACTGAGGGAAAGCGTAACAGCTGTGACATCAACTTAGTATCCCAATTTATCTAACTGAAAACAACAGTTCCTGTCTTGAGCGAGACTTTGATCCTTATTTGAGTAAGGTGTGGCAATAACTGACCAAATTTGTATAATTACATATTGTTTTGCATAAAAATAGTACTATATGAAATTCACATTTTAAATGTTAGACCTGGGGGAAAAGAAGGTCTAAACCAAGAATGAAAGGACAAAAGCATCATAAAAATGTATATATCGTTCTTAGCAAATCCTTTCAAACTTTGGTGAGAAGGTGAGCAAATCTTTTGTGAGAGCTGGGTCAACAGATACTCAGGTCCCCTGAGGTACATAGCAATTCAGGTGCATTGACATCTGAAAACACCAGGTTTTGTACATATTCTCTACATGATAAATGTGGGTAGGATATATGCCTTTTATAAATGAGTAATTAAAACAGATAAAGAAATCCTCATACATAGAAATCTGACCTGTAACTCTGGAAGCACAGTTAGGAAGCAGGAATACAAGCCACAGTCAATCATAAATGGTTCAGGGTGAAAGCGGTTTCTGAAAGTTTTGAAGCATCATTGCAAATACAAGATAACTATTTATCAGTAAGAGAGCTATGAAATTCAGAGATGTATGTTTAAGCAACTCATACGTCAAGTTGCCCAGGGGTAAAATGACTTATCAGTAGTTCGACTTTCATCTTCCTCAGCATATTTAGAAAACAGCCATTCTGAAAACTCCCTTTGAATACAGGAGATGTTTAGGGAGACCAAAATAACTTTTAAAACGTGGTAAAAAACACACGTAGTGTATGAAAGTCATCAGCACAAATACACTTCTGAAAACATAGTTACAAATCAGAGTCCAGTGGGCCGCTCGTGCGGAACCTGAACAAGAAGTTGTTTCACAACTCCCAGAGATATGCATGCAAAAAGAAAGAAGTGGTGGGAAGTGCTTAGAAAAATGTTTATGCCTATTTTTTTCTGATGACCTTTAATGACCTACAATGCTATTCTGGATTAGTCATTTCTCTACATCTTCTGCTGCTACTGACCATCAAATTTATTTATCCCATTTTTAACTGATTATTAGAGGCAGGCCTCTCTCAGATCCAGAACCTTGTGAACATGCGGAAATATTTATAACATTCCTTTATCATAGCATTCAATATTCCTACAAAAGTAGTTAAGAACCAGTAAGGCAATAAATGTTGAGATGCCAAAAATGATGTTTAGCTCCTTGTTTACTCAAAATCAATACAAAAATAATAAAACAAAAAAAAAACCCCAAACACATAGGAGATGGCAGCGTTATATCCTATATAAATCATCACTTGGAAAAAGCATAGCTGACTCTAGCCAGGACCAAAGCACTTGTCTGAAATGCTTCCTTCTCTCTAATGCCTTCCGCCTCATCCCTCCTCCTCCTGATGTTAAGGCATGCAGGAAGATGCCCTTATCACTGTCTAACCCCTGTATATTTGCCTGGACTGATTCTCACTGTGCTTAACTCTCACTCCAGATGATGCCCTGTCATACTTGAAACAAAGCAGGCACCAATGAGCAGAATTTCCTAACTGATGTAATGCATATGCAGGTATTAAGTCACACATCCTGAAGAAAAGGTTGAGTTGATACATAAACACAAAAGTAGTCTGCTTAGCTTGAAGATTCACATGACATACCACTTTCCTCTCCTGCTCAGTGCATCGGCTTTGCCTTAAAGTAAAGAGTATACCTCAAGGTCTCTCTAGCTCTTTAACCCTTCTGCCTCCCCAAAGCAGCTTGAGCAGCCTGGCAGCTTTTCCTTTCCAAGATAAGACTTTTCCCAAATAACTCCGTTCCATTGAAAGAATTATAAAACTTTGGAGTGTGAGAAGCTCATAAATGCAGAGGCAGGACTTTTTCCCTACCAAGACTGAATCTCCATTCCCATAAGAAAAGAACGGCTCCAGAATTCATGGCTTACAAGAGCAGATACAAAGATCTCTTACTCTGATTTAATAAGTTATGCACACAATGCGAACAAAAGCTGTGTAATAAAGAGAGGAAGAAGTTAATTCTTTTCTGCCATATTAATATACAGGATTCATACACATGACATCTTTGAGTTCTCGTAGTTTCAACTCTGTTTATGATTTCAATTCATCATACACTAAAATTACTTGAGCCAGTATAAACAAAACTAGTAACCATTCTTGAAAAACTGGCTGCAACTTTTGCTCTGAAGCAGCTCCTGAAAAGTTTTGATGCTTGCCATTAGTTTGCCCAATCATTCCAAACTTAGTTATATGTGACTAGATTAATTCTTCTTGCCCAGTCATTCTAAACTTAGTTTTATGTGACTAGATTAATTCTTAGGAAAAAAGTATCTCTCTGACTGGATTTATACTCTCTGCAGGATACTGGGGTTTGGGTCAATTTTTTATTGGAAGATAAAGTAAACAGGAAACTCCCAAGCATTTATCTGTTATAAAACTAGCTATCAAACCAAAGACAGAAGTTCCAAAGTTTTGAGTTCCAGGATGATTAAAAATGACTTGAAGATCCCATTTTAGCACTACTTCATCCTACTATTTTTGATCTGGAAAAAATCTGCTTCTTCCCTGCATTCTTTACAACTTCAGATATATTAAAAGAATCAACATGGAAAGCGATGCCTTATTTGCTCACTAAAGTGTAAAAACATTCTTTTCAGTTGTCATATAGCTAAAATTTGTTGAAGTTCATGTAATGTAGAGCTAAGTGTTTAGTAGCCCTCCAATTTTCCTTCATCCTGTCACAAGGTGCTTTGGCAGCTATGTAAATTAATCACCTAAGGACAGAATCCAATAACCCTTATGCATATTTTATTCACACATCCTTTAAGGGATATCTATGCTTATTTAATCTTGTGGATTCTTTCCCCTCTATCATTTTTTAAAGATCAGCTTGAAAGTGGCAAAACCAGGATTCCCATCCATGCCGAAGGCTACACGCTACCTTACTGTTACAAAGATACCAGTACGCAGATGCTTCTTCATGTGAACAACCATCAGCCTTTATTGTTAATAATAGGCCAAAAGTATCTGGGAAACAAAACAAACAAACAGGAAGATGATAACTGGAGGTGAAAAAAAAGAAAAAAGGAAAAATTAAAACACAGGGCATCACTAGACTTTCTACTTCATATTTCCTCCATTCCCATTTGGAATACAGTATTTTAAGCATATGAAACTCTTCTGATCCCTCTGATTCTTCCACCGTTTTATTATTTAATATCTAATATCTAATGACCATAGATGATGTCTGTGACACATCACGACCTAAACAGTTGGGTAGTTTCAACAAATATGCTTTTTCAGGACTTGAAACTAGCAAAATCACATTTTTTTTCCAGATTTGAGAAATCATTCCTAAGCACTTTTTCAGAGTGTGCACGGATCCATTTCAGGATGTTTGAGCAAATGTAATTTGGAAACTAATCCTAGTTACATAGATAAGTAGTGTATTTTATAGGAATTGAACTGTCATATGTATGGCAGACAGATTCATGCCTTTCTTTTCCTCAATTTGTTCCGCTATTGATCAAAACACTACCTATGTGGGATTAAACACGAGCCAGGAAATACGTGTTGTCAACTGGAGCCCCAAGTTGTTTCCAGAAGTTTTCCAAATTAGATTTAGCATCTGGCACCACAGCAAGTGCCACACTCCTTTTGGTTTAATTTTACACCATTTTACTACGGGTCTGTTTTCACATCTCATCACTAGCGCAATCAATTATAAATCCAGAGAATAAGAAGGAAAGGAAGAAGGGCAGCCCCATCGCAGCTTAACGTGAGTTTGTGTGATGGGGTAAGCTCCTGGCTGAGGACAGCCCTGGCTCCACACAGCCCTGTCTTTCTCTCCAGTTCCCTTCAACATTCCCGCATCTTCCCACAAAGGAAGATAAAGACACTTGAGCACTGTGCTGAGAGCATGCAAACTCCCAGCCCATGGATGGAAAGGGACAGGGACAGGTACTGGAAAGTCTCTCTAAGTCACTACTGGTAAAAACATGCAAATTTTTTTTAAAGTCCAAGTTAACTTATAAAACTCAGTATATACACAAAGCATCACAAAGCAAAGTGAATGCAGGGGTTAGAATAAGCATTTGGACAGGATACAACTGAAGCCTGTGTTTATGCTTGCAGCAATTACAAGAATAGTTTTTACCTTATCATGAATTCAAAATGTGAAGTATTAAATTTACTAGCAATAAAAGAGAGTGGAAAGTCAGCACAAGTCTGAAAAGAAGTCACTTTAGAGGATTTGGATAAGAACAAATTAAATATTTTATTTATAGGACTAAATGCAACAACAACAACAACAAAAAACCCAACAAAAATAAAGAAGATTAATGGCTGTGGATTTAAATCCAAGATAAAATCCAAGAAAAATGTCACTGGAAACACTGATGTTAAAACTCTTAATAAGCATCAAATGATTCAGAAACAAGCATAAGACATTGAATAGATAAAGAAATATGAAAGGCTTTTCAACATTATATATAAACTATGATGCAATAGCTTTTGCTGGGCCAGGGGTCCACCTCTAATGAAGATTCATTAGATTCTCTTTAAAAAGCCATCTTTCTACTCTTATTGATTGTTCCTGTCATGAATTCAGCTTCCATTAGCAGTTTCTTGCAGTTTTCATATTCACAGATATTTGTACAAGTCAAAAGTCAGTTTTTATTAGGAAGAAAACTTACAGATACTTTGCTGAAAATAGCTACACCTTTTTAACGGGAACATTTTCCCTCACCTCTATGATGAAGTAAGCTAACCTAGTTAACTTAACCTAAAATGAATTATAGAATCTAAACCCAGGATTTTTTCCCCTTCACAACTAACCTTGCCTATCAGAATAACTTCCACAACCATTTCCAGCAGTTGAAGTAGTTGTGCAGAGAACAACCAGAATGAATTATGGACTTTACTAGCTTTCTCAAGGTTAATTTTTCACACTGAAGAGAGGTAAAAGGTAAGACTTAAGCCACAGGCTGTTGGAAAAAAGACACTGTGGTGAAATAAATCCCAGCTCAACAGCAAAGAAAAAGCAGATGCAAAATTACATGTGAGAACACTCGATGCTAAAGGCAGTCAAGGTACAAAGAGGTGCCTTGTGGAAAGAAACACCAAGTGCAAAAAGCAGAGGACCATGTAGTTCCAAAAAGGGAGCCGGACAAGTGTGGATGTTTTAGAAACATGGCACCAGACAAACAGCTGACACAATGGACATCACGGGCCCAGAAGAGACTCCTGGACTCTGTCAGATTTCCTCTGTCCTTGTGAAACAGGCTCGCTTTAAGTAGTTTCCAAGGGCCTGCAATTCATTTCTTGGCTAAGCGAGCTCACTTTCACTGAACACAGTGATCGAAGGTTTGTTTGAATTCCTGCTGCGTGGAAATCTACTGTACTTTCTAGCAGGTGTGAGAACACTGAGGCTCCTTCAGTTGCAGCTCATTTCCACTTACTAACTACTTTATCTCCGTGGATGAAGCAAAAGTGACTTTTGTGTTTCCTGGCAGTCTGCTGCTTCAAAGAACCTAATAGCGATTTGTTTATTTCAGAGGAAATGGAGACCAGTCAGTGATGACAGATTTATTGGTTAAATGGACATCACGAAAAATTTTCATGCAGTACAGGCTGGCTCTAACCACACTGCAAGAACTCATAGTAAGGGGTGATGTGCATTCCAGAAATCCATTCCTATTTAATCCTCTCCGCTCTAATATGTACATTTATACAGCACCCTTCACACAGTTTCCGAGAGCTCTGTACAGAAATGTAATAACCACTGTACTGAAAAATATCCAGGTATATTGATGGCCCACATTTAGACTTGAAAACACAGTGAAAGGAGCCAGACTGTTGAGTATCTCCTGGCAATAAGTCAGTCAGTGACAGGAAGGAAAAAGCTGGATGTCCAATCTCTCCCAATTAAATCTCAGGATAGAAGGGAATTACTTGGTTCTGGAGAGGCAATTCATAATATGGCAATTTCCAGTAGCTCCTAGAAGAGGAGAATTTTACATTGGAACAAGAAAACATGAAAACTGATGTGAAACTTTAGTGAGACCCAATATAAATTGTACAATGTGAGTGATCAAACCCAGTCCAACAAGGGTTTTCAGCAGTTGGTAGGTTCGCAAAGCAGGAAGGTTTACTCAGACAACTGCATGGGCTCCATGTGAAAAATAAAGACATTCTAGAGCAAGGTGCTACCAAATTTGTGACTCTATAGTGTTCAAATGCTAACTGAATGTGATAATTGTATCTGTCAAAGAAGATAAAATAGATTTATGGATAACATATTGGAACCTGTGCTGAAAATCCCAGATAAACTGATAACTGCTTATTTACTGTAAGAATGAGGAGCACTGATCAAGGCAAGCACTGAGACCCAACCAGTCAGCAGGACATTTCATTTGATCCGGATTCAATTTCAGAAAATGTCTGGTTGAGGCTGTGCATCAGCCAAACAAACACACCATTTGGAAAGAAGCTGGAATATACGTTGGGGCAGAGAAGAGTATCTGTGCATCACCTTCATACATATGGTTTGATAAAGCACATCTGCCAATAGTTGGCTTGAAAAATCATCAAAATGACAAAAATGCCTCTATTTGAGATGATCAAATAAAAGGTGTAATTTGTTCTTTGGAGCACCGCACCTGCTCAAAAATACCTTGATTGATAATTCACCCACAATTCAGGAACTGGAATTGTCATTGCATTTTGACTCCTCCTACTCCCTGGTCTAGCTTGACATCCTGAATGGTTTAGCTCTGTTTCTGCATAAGGAACTGTAAGCCAATGTTGCCCCTTTTACAGACTGAAGATCTGAAATACGGAATAACTACAGCACTGTGTAAAGATTATTGAAATTACTCTGAAGGAAATGAAACTAGCAGCTCTACACAGGGACTCCTGCAGGGAGTATAGGGGTGATTTGGCCAAAATAACGTACTTGCTTCTCAGCAGGAGCAGTTTGCCTGCCAAAATCATGATGTTGACCTGTATGTGCTAACTTCCAGCCTTGGAGACAGCTTGGGTGCTTCTGGGCAATGTTCTAGTAGATAAATTCATGCAAGTCTGTGGCAGAGTCGGAAACTCAACTTTTTTCTCCTCACATTCTTTCCACTGTCTTATTTCAAAGCCACCCAATCTTCCCTACTTTTGGGGTACAGAGGAGCACTGTGGCTCGTTTATTAAAATTTAGGCTTTGACTTTTACACCTCCTAACAGCCTCCCTCCTTTTAGTAATTGTAGCTATATTTTAAAAACTCATAACCCAAGAATGAAGTCCAAAGATGCTTCTGAATCAAATGCAGTATTTTATCCAGCCTGCAGCACAATAAAATCTCAAATGGATTTTTTACTGTTATGTATTTGTGCGTGTGGGTACCGAACTTGTGTAAAATCAAGAGCTAATTTTCACTAACCTTTTTCTAACTATAAGAAGATGCACAAGGTGCCTTGTTTGATCTTGATTTAACCCAATTCTGCAATTACGTGTTTATGATCGTCTGTATATTATCAACCTTAAAGTGGTTTGCAAGCATCCTACACACTAACCTCACTCAAGAATTTTTCTTTATAGAAGAAAGTGCACAGACCTGGGTTCTTTAAAATATGCTGTATTTTACAGGATTGCCAGCCTAAAGCAAGCAAAAGCATATGAATGCACTGCTTTTTACGAGTCCACACATTGGTTAAACTCCTTCAAAAATGTATTACAAAGGCATTAGATGCAGAGAAGTAGGTCCCCAATATGAAAGCAATGTGAGGGACATGTTATTTTTAAAACTCAGGACACACTAAAGGGGTTGCAGCCTTGCAATATTAACAATAGGTCTCTTAACTATAAGCAAATGCTTGCAGGATATAGATGAGAGACAGTTCTGGAATAAAATGTTTACAGTTAGAGCTCTACAGCCAGGAAGAGATAGGCTAGAGCCTAAAAGCTGCCTCAACACAAAACGATCAGCTTTCAAGAAAGCTGTACACCCAACTGTTACCATTTAGGCACCTAAATGAAGAACAATGGGGGCTGCTGGGTTCTGAGCTCTTTCAAGCATCTGGTCCAAATTCTTTCCTTCTATATGAATCAAAGCAAATGTTTAGGCTACCAACTTTCCATTGCCCTTTCAGTTTAATGCCAGCTTTCCTAGCTTTTAAATTCCTTAGTATAATAAGATGAATAAAACACTAACTTAGCAAAATGCCCTGTTAGGGACTATTTGCAACATTTTCTTTTTTATTAGTAGCAGACATAAAGTTTGTATAAAGTCATTGTAAAAATGTATCTTTCAAAACAGTATCTTTTGGAACAAGAATTTTTTTGGTTTAATGCATTTTAAAAAATATGAATCTATCTTACTTGTTTATCAAAACCTGGTCACAGATTAACTCACAAATTTGAAGGTAGAACAGACAGAACATCATAAACAAAACACAATAGCACAGTCAGAAAATTGCCAAATAAATTATATAAGAAAACATACAGGAGATCACATTATAATGTGGAAGCAGAGTATGTGCTGTGCTACACCATGCTAAAGGAAGTCTTAAGGCTACATAATTCCTGCTGCTCAGGACAATTACGTCCATCTTGCAGTCATGCAGAACTTGATGCAGGAGCTGCAAAGCTCTGGAAACCCAGGATACATCATTGTGTCTGAGCTCAGATATATCCTGAGATGACTGAAAGTTGTGCTAAGCAGTCGTAAGACTTTTTACTTCAACATTAAAGGACAACTACTGAGACAGACTGGCAAATATAACTACATGGTAGTGCCACACTCCTGCAGCTAGAACAGATCGCATAGGAAATACACAGCATTACCTGATACTGACCCTGGAAGACCAAAGGTCCATTCCCAGTCCTCTTCCCACTTTGGGAAACCACATTCTGCAGAAATGCGCGAATTCAAACATTTTAAGAAAGTCTGCTTAAGAATACAAAACTCCTGCAGTCTTATCACAGTGAATACTGAAACATTCCGCACTTTCAGGCAGGTTCATGAATAAGTAGGCTCCAGTGGATGAAAGTAAAGAAAAACTCTCCCATTTTAGATTTACAACACACACAGCGGCAAAAGAATCGGTGACCAGTGAAAACACAAAACCACAAATGGAAATCTCCATTTTTTTCAGACTTCAATGAAAGAAAGCTGCTTCAAGAAGCACATAAACAGAGTTGGCAGGAAATGTCTTTACTAATTTACATGAGCTAATTTAATGAAATATGGGAGACAGAAAGAAACAGAGTCCGTTTGCAGCTTTCC
This sequence comes from Agapornis roseicollis, assembly GCA_002631895.1. Taxonomy (NCBI): domain Eukaryota; kingdom Metazoa; phylum Chordata; class Aves; order Psittaciformes; family Psittacidae; genus Agapornis; species Agapornis roseicollis. Next base: position 5,430 of record NDXB01006273.1, on the reverse strand, counting down.
CTACACCTAATGAGCATTCTTCTCATCAGTTTTTCTTTTCCAAATTATATTATTTCTACTGCTTTATGATTCTCATGTAAATTGTTTTCTATACGTGATACTATAATGTCTAAACAGCCATTATGCCAAAGCTACCTCTGACCTTCAGCTGTAGAAAGAATTTTCATTAAGAAAATAAAACAAAGCATTTGGAAAGAATGGCTTGAAGGTAAGAACAAAGACTCATCTCCAAACCGATCCTGTGCGTAAGAATACATGGGAATTACCTTCTAAAGCTGGATGGTGAAGAGAAGGGATAAATTACTTAGAATTGTAGTAGAGCTTGAGACAAGGTTCGGAAGAAAAAAGCTTGGAGCATTTTAAGATGAGTATCAGGCCAAAATTCCTGCAAGTGAGATTTATTACACCATGGAGTCTGTTTCCTGAGACTGCTAATGAAGGCAAGCTATTTTTTAAAGTCCAAATGAGCATTTAATAAATGAGTACCACACTCACAAACCATATACATAACCCGTTTTGTCATACTGAATTGAAAGAAATCAACCCACACTCAAGCCTTTTAGTCACCACTACTTCACTCCATCTGCCACTCGTCTAATAGAAGAATATTAATATGGATTACTGTTTGGTGGGCTAGTACCGTTTCCCTGTAAATAGGATACCTCTAGGTAAATTATGTGTGACTTCTTATCAAGATTTCCTTTCTTTTTTCTTTTTAACCTGTACAGTCTTTTATGCCCTTCCAATCATTCCTAGGTCTGCACAGCTAGACAGCAATGTAATCAATTATCATGTAGTTAACTCTCTCGGGGGCATTGTTCAACCACCATCCACTGCACCATCTGACCATATCCACATCCATTACAATGGAAATAATGGCATCCTTAATGGACACTGCAGTCTGTAGCTCATCTCCTTTTTGGAGCCAGAGAAAAGCTAAGCCTGGTGCAGAGTATAGAGAAGAGAGCGGAAGAGAAGAGAGAAGAGGGTTTTTTTCCATTTCATGAGCGTTGGAGGTGAGGTGAGGAAGGTAGTGATGAAAGTCGGTATGATTATGACAAAGAAAGCTTTCAGGTATGACAGTTTCTCAGCATGTCCTTAAGGGGGGCAGCCTCTTGAACCTTTTTAATATCCTTACTAGTCTCCAGTTCAAGAAGTATGGGTGAGGACATGCTTAACTCCCACTGAAGTCAATGGTTCTTAAGCATGTGCTCAAAATTTTTCACAAATCAGGACTTTAATCTGTTCCTTATGTACATTTAGGATTACAGAGAAGTCTTCTGGTTTTGAAGTTGCTGGAAACATCGGCTTGCTGATGGGAGATGGGGGAAGGCAACGGGACCCCATCACTTTCAAACGTCTGCAACTTTCTTTCTTAATTTTACTCTAATTTTGACCAGAAAAGTATCTGCTTGCCAATTTTTCTTCAATCTTCTCGAATACTACCCATTAGATTCCAATGTGCACTGCAGAAATGTGAGTTACTGACACAACGCACTTCTAGCTTTTCATTAGTTATAAAGTCAAAAATACTAAGGTTAGCATCTCATTCCTCACCTCGTCCTCTATAAAGCCGATAGAACCCTTACCAAAACACATAGAGATTTATTCCCAGCAAGGGAAAAGAAGAGTATAGACAAAAGCTGTAAAACTGTCTCCGTCCTACACTGCAAATGTACCTCAGTTCTGGCATCTAGTGCTTCTGGCTATTTCAGTCCTGGAACAGAAGGAACCTTCACTGAGCCTGAGGGTTGTGCCAAACTGTATGGCGATTTTTTGTGATATGGAAAAAACCCCACTGGAGACTCGCCGGAGAGCAGCCAATCTTGTGATCTGATCCTCATGTGAGTTATGTCTCCAGAGTTTCCAGATTTAATATCTTCTGTAATTCTACTATGCACTCTATTTGCTGATACTACACTAAACCCTATAGATATTAAATGTAACTGCAAAATTCCTGAGCCCAAGCATTCAAAAGTTACCAGCAAGGCTCCTGTACCTTTTCTTTTCTCTCCCTGCCTGCAGCTCCGTCATCTTCCCCATACTGTTTTTAAAACACTTTTAGGAACAAAATAGCGCACTATAACCAAAGTGCTGGTAGAGCTAAATCAAGTGGGCTGTCCAGGTTCCTATCTGCTGTCATTTTAGATTTGATACAGACATGCATGCACACAACGCATGTACGTTTATGTCTATCATATCAATGAGATGGAATCACAAGAAAAATATTTTACTGTTTTCAAAATTCTTCTTAGAGGAGACTAAAGTGAAAGGACAAGTTGTTTATGCTATTTAAAGAGTTCACAGGCCCCTTCAAAATGAGACTTCACTTTCTTTGAAGCACATTCCTTCTGGCACAAGTAATTATTACCTAAAATCTTGGAATTAAAAGAGTGCATTTTAAGAAAGTCATATTTTTCATTTTTTCTTTTACACCCATTTGGCTTAGTTTCAAATGTTGCCTTTTTACACAAGGCTCTGCTCAACACTGGGTACATCACTGGTCTTAAATATTAACCATCAGCAGTGCCATGCCTTGGTCATGCTTGATTTCCAGTACATCTGTGGTGCATACACTTAAAGTTAAAGATACACATAAAGTTAAAGATAAGAAAGAGGACACAAAACATCTTTTCTTTCTTTTTCTTTTTTCCCCTGTTTACTTTCAGCTTTGCACTCTTTTCTTACACACCATAAATGCATAAGTGAGCAACAACTGACCTACGGTTACCAAAAGTAAGTTCACAGTAAAACAACTGATGGTTTGGGGCCAATGGGACAATAACAGAATATTGCTTCTAGATGTTTCATGCATGTACATGAGCTGTATGGAAGACAAACAGTGTGAATGGAAAAAGGAAGAACATACTTAAGACAGCACTAAGAAGACATTGAAGTATATCAGAAACAGGACCCAAAACACTGGCTGAAGCATTGGGCAACACCTTGAAGGGAAATAAGTTTAACTCTGAGAGGATAAGCTGGAACCAGAAAGATTGCAGGAAGGGAATTTCAAAAGCATATGACTGAAAGGTAGGATCATTTCATCAGCTTTAGTTTTGGCACGGTTAAAATAGGAGCCAAGAGAGGGCCAGAGCAGGAAAACTGGATTCATTTCTGCTAAGTGGAGTATAAGTCATTTGCAAAGTAGTCTGAAAACACGTTGGAGAGAGATTGATAGAGCAACTTGCAAACTCATTGCAAAATAAGATCTAAACCATGGTTATAATTCTGTTCAGAATGAGCAGCAGTCCATGGTCTTGTACTGGTGAAACCAAGGACAAAGTTGGATTGCCCTTGTAAAAAGGTGCTTTGTGCTTACCCAGTATCCCCTTTGTGAAGATTTGGGTTTTTTTTTTTCCCCTATGTCTGTGCGTTCTTGCCCTGGAAGTAAAGGAAATGCTGTCTGCTTTTATAAAGAAACCAACATGAGCTGCATAAACCTACCTCCTAGGCTTTACAGAGATCAGAGATACATGAGACATTAAATGATATGGTAAGGAAGCTGCAGAGACTGATTAGTGAGACCTTCTTTTTGTGCTCATTGTGCAACATAGCGCACATACCCTGGTCTGTTTCAATTCCCAGGCTTGCAGAAATACTCTTCCAGAGGTATTTAGGGTATATGTATTCCCCCACCAATAACTTCCAAAGGCCCCATGTAGGTTCATCTGAACACCTCAGGTAAAAGCAGTACTTCTTGCATTTCTCACTTGGTGTGGATTTCAGCTATGCCTTTTGTAGTAAAACTCTGCTGATATGTTAACAAGGTCTTTTTAATTAATAGGCCATCAGTAACATATAACCAGACCCCACTGTACGGGTAGCATCAAGCTTTCTACTTATCTACATAATCAAGCCAACCATATGTTTCAAGGTTAACATGGATTCAGCTTTTAGTTTGTGTGTGTGTGAGTTAAGACTATCAATTAGCTATGAAAACATGCTTGAAAAACACAAAGCAAGTCAGAGCCTTCATAAATAATATAATCATGGTATCTATCCATATGTTGTGGAATTACAAACATTTCTTAGTCGCATACCATCAAGCTGAAGGAATCAACGGCAGAATAGCATCTGACATGACTATGCTTAACTTTTTCAATATTATGCTCTTAAATCCAAGAGAATTATGCACAGTAACCTAAGCTTCAAAGGGATTAGAGCATCAGTACACAGACTGGCAAAGCACTGAGTGGCTTTTGCAGGAGGGAACAAAACTGCTTTCACAAGATCTTTGAGTAGTTGGGTCCTTCTCTAAGTTATTTCACCACACATACCTCAAAACTGCTGGATGCATTTAGCTATTGTACTTGAAACACACAATCTCCATTAAAAAAATAGTGTTTGGGTGTCATGTCTGGCAAAGACCTCCCGGTACATTTACAAATGTAAAAATATTAAATCTGGTACTTCTCATGCCAGCGGACTGCAAACTTGATTGGTGCTTTCTCTGCATGTCTAAATTTCAGTCTGAAACCATTGGAATAAAGATAGCTTTATAGGGTTCGAATATTGTTAGACCCTCATGTTAAAGGAATAAAGATGTTTGCTTGTAAAGTTGTAGCAATGTATTAAAATTTAAAATGCAAAGGGCTCAGAATGAGTGGAGGAAAAAAATAAAATGCAAAGCTAAATCAAATCTACAGGAAAGTCTGGCAGCATATTTCTTTATATGAAAACCAATCCAAAATAGTTTTGCCCTTGCCTTCAGCTTTCTCCAGTGTATATTCACATAATTAAAAGAAAAGAAGTTCTATTTGCTACTGTCATGATATTGTTTCATAAAAACAAATAATACAGACATAACAGTCATTCTTTTCCTTAGCCCAATAATATAATGTCTTAGAAGATTATGTGAAGTGTTGATAATACAAGAAAACATAATGCTGCAGATTTCAGACACCTTATGGACAATTGCTAATGAAGCATCCTATTTATATCTGAATCTGCTTCACTGTTCTGTAACCGTTCCATCTTGCATTGCTTAACCAACCAACATTACCTAACAGTACTGTTCTATTTATCAGATCACTGTGGTTCTGAAGTTATTGCCAGTTAACATCTAAATGGAAATTCGATTAAAATAAGGGATCCGGGGGGGTTGGGTTGGTTTTGATTTGTTTTTTGGTTTGTTTGGGTTTTTTTGCAATAAAGAAAGTGCACATTCTGCAATGATAAATGGAAATTAAAAGGATATACAGGCATACACTCCTTCTGAAATGGGCTTCTATAGCAAAAAATAAGAGAGAGGGAGGGAGGGAGAAGGAGCCGGGAGTGAGACCATTAGTGTGTATTGTTCTAATGTCCTCAGGAACTCAAAGACTTAACACACAGCTGCAGTTTGAGGTCATTGTGGTACTCCCAAAACAAGAATATAGAAAAGGAAAGGAAAGGAAAGGAAAGGAAAGGAAAGGAAAGGAAAGGAAA
>NDXB01006270.1:125540-182944 GCA_002631895.1 Agapornis roseicollis | reverse complement strand
GGGGAGGGCAAGCCAGGGGGGTTGAGCGAGTGAACGAGCTGCGTGGGTTTAAACCACGACAATCTCTTAGGAAGAAAAAAGCAGTTCAGGGAATCCCAGATATAGAGATTTGAGACACCATCTTTAAGTCTGAGTGATTTAAACACCACTTTGGTTTTCTGAGAGGGCATACCTTCTCAGGTATGAGAACAGAACATGTTCTCATAGAACATGTCAGGTAAGAGAACAAAGAGTTTAAGTATTACTGCTCCTCTTAATAAGGAGTAGTAGTTAACACCTTTCAGGTGAGAATAAAATCAAAAAGTTAAATCTCAAGTCTTGGCATTCAAATTTGGCATCTTGATGGCAAAGAAAGGTTTCTCTTCCTCACTTGGTGTGATATTGTCTACTCTCATGGAAAGCATACCAGATCCTTGGTTTATGGATATTCTTAGTTTTAAGACATGTGTTCCAGATGCATTGTTTACTGCTTATGTTACGCTGAAGAGGAAGCATTTTATGCTTGAAGAAGTCTCTCCTGGATGTAGTTAGAAGACTCCCAGTGGCTTCAGTGATCTCTGAAAGAAGTTTAATTGTGTTGGAAGAAGTACAGCTTATGCTTTTTTCTTGTTTCTATCGTCCTGTGCTATTTACATGACAGAGTCAAACTGTTTTAATACAAAACTAGTTAGACTTCCACGCAGAGATACATAACACCCTAGCCAATTTTGCATTCAGCACTTCATGCACTCATATTTGTATTACTGTAATTCAATTCTTTCTTCTTTTTCTCTCTTTCCTTTTAGGAACTTAGTAGGGTTAACTGTGATTGCAGCACTTTCATACTGGTTTTCAATTTGCAATTGAAAAAAACCCCACAGAAAATGGATATTGAGTTGTGTGAAGAAGCATTAATACCTGCTGAATAATTCCTCTAAGTAGAACACTGATTTTTGCAGTACAGGTGCCAGAAAACAAGGACAAATATATTAATATTCATATTTCAGTAAATAGGGAGGACTGAAGTGTACAGAATTTAAAAGAAACTTAAAAAGAAAAAGTTATGCCTACAAACTCACACTGCAGAAGGCTCGTCCCTGTCTTGATTTGGTTGACTTTATATCCATGTAGGCAAGTGATCTTGAACCAGCTCTCTTGAAGCCCTAAAGGCACACCTTATGTTCAACCCATTTTCAGTCCAATACCTTGTTCATCTAGGAAGAACACAACATGACTTCTAGACGCTGAGTGCAAGTGTTCTATTTCATTTGTTCTCAGATAGTTTGGTAGAGTGAATACTACACAACAGATTTTATTAAAAAGAGAGTGCCTGGAAGGAGGACAGAATGATGTTTGGATCTCTCCTCTGCTGCAGCAGAAACTGCTGGAAAGAGAGAGAGGGGAAAGGCCTGTGGTAGTATAGTAGTTCAGTTACTGTCTGGACAGTAGTTAAACATTGCATAATGGATATCACAGGAAAAAAAGATTTCTGAGGTTTTATTGCTTGTTTGTTTGTTGGGTTTTGTTTCTTTGCTGTACATTCACAGAATCACAGAATCCTAAGGGTTGGAAGGGACCTCGAAAGATCATCCAGTCCCTAGTTCTGTGGTCTCAATCATAAGCCCACCTGACCAAGACAGCATTAAGTGCTTTATGCTTTGGGGGGAAAGAAAGGAGGAAGTAATTATAAAATTGTTCTCCCAGATGCTGTAATGAGCCTTGCTTCACACTGTGTTGCCACAAAAAAGTAGGAGCCTTTTGCCATCACTCAGTGACAGAGTACTCCTAGGTCACAGAGAAGCCTGTCCATCTTGACCATAAAGATGACTGATAAGATCATCTTTGATGCAGAACCATCACTGGTGCAGAAGAACCACTGACAGACAGGTTAGAAGGAACACATGGAGAAAATTATCTGCCTGAAAATGTTATGGCTTGTTTAAAATTCCTCCTGAATAACATCCAAGCCAATACAGAAAGGTTAAGGTGCATATACATGTACTAGCATTGTCTGTCACTGAAATCCTTACTTTGGTAACCAAAAAAAGTCTGTATTTGTTTCATATTCTTAAAAATCTGGTTTGCCTCCAGAAATGCTAATAATGAATCTGCAAAGAAAGACACTGATATATAAATACATATATGTTATATATATATATATGCCTGTGTACATATAGACATAGAATCATAGAATCACAAAATAGGTAGGGTTGGAAAGGACTTTAAGATCATCTAGTTCCAACTCCCCTGCCATAAGCAGGGACACCTCACATGTCATGTTTAATATAGTTAGAAAAAGAATAAACACTTTTACTCTCAGGTTATCTGCATTTAGTGAAATTGCTTAATCAAGAATCCATGGAAGTTCTAACTTGAGTACAGCAGGTGGCTGGTTGCATTAATAAAACCCACTTCTGTTAATTACCTTGGAATATATCTATGAAGCAATGTTGGACTGTGGGAAATTGTGAGCTGGAAGGGTCCTGAAGGATATGATTTTCCCTTTACTAGGGTTCTTTAGGGATGCCTTCATAGATATATGGATTTCAACTAAAATTCAATAAAGATCTGATCAAGAGAAAGTAATCTGGGTTTAGGTTGCTGCTTGTAGGTGTCTACAAGGGAACTCTGTATCTAATAGACATTTAAAATACACATTTGCTTAAACATAAAAGAGTTTACTCTACTTACACTACTGCTAGGTGTAGTAGCACCCAGCTTCCCTCCTGTTGCTATTTCAAAAGGGAACAACTCTTCTCTAGGTCTTATGCCATATCTGCTAATCCCATGCAGATGTCTAAGATACCTGTCACAAGTGCAAATTATCATTTGACAACACACAACAGAATTGTATACAATTTTCTCTACAGAAACAGAGCTTTGATTTTTGATTCAGTTTCCCAAATGCATTCACCTTGTATGTTAATACCATTTCCCAAATGGTGTTAGCACCATTGGAGATGCCCTCACGTTGCTATTCAGGAAGGTCCTGTGCTTCTTGTAAGTTGCTTTGTCATACCTTCGGAAGGCTATGATCTTCTGAAAATAGGCTGTTTTCTTGAGGGCATCTCAAGTAGCAGTAGGAGTCCACCTTTAGCATGCTTTATATTTGCCTCTGGTAGCACTGTACCAGTGTGATCTCATGTGCATCATCTGGAAGCACAGCGGAATTACAGCAAGGATGACATGAAAAGGGATTTAAATGTTGAATTGGTATATATGAATGATAGGTAATTTTCGAGAATAAGCTAAGAAAATTTGGCTCTAGAGGAACAACAGAAAGCTTTTAGAGGGATTTCATCTGTTTTAGCTGATTACTGTCTTTCTGTGCTGTGAAATAGATAGACTGCCTTCCTTACTGTGCACAGCAGAATACTCTTCAGGTTTCAGTCCACAGATCCCCTAAAGTCTTCCCAGATGAACTGGAAAATCTCGCTGTTGTCTGGTTTGCCTTTGAGTTTTTTGTGTGAGTTGAAGCACTATTTACCTTTGAAGTTATATCCCATCAACTCTTATTGATAGATTTTTCTGAGGACCACTGAGAATAAGATTAGTAAAGTCTATCTCTAAGAAAGAATAGGCTTTACTAACACCTTAAACAAAAATTTGCACAGATTTTATACTGGAATTCTGTCTCAGTGTGGTTTTCTTTGTACGAAAGAGTGTGGGGAGAATGTACAACTCCTTCTCAAACATTATCTGTGTATCCACTAATAGAAGCAACACATACCATTTCAAGCAATGTAATAACCTGTTTCCCAGCTGGATATAAATAGAGTGGAAGAATGGATTAACTGTGGTTCATACAGCATACCAATTACTAGCAACTTCCCACTCAATATCAAAAAGTTTGGACTAGTCCAACTGTTCCTCAGGAAAGACAAAGAGAAGAGATACAGAGAGACAGGAATCACAGCATTCTAGAAATATAGAGCTTTCTACAATAGAAAAAGCAACAATGCATAAAGAGCGCTCACTTGTAGAAATATCTAACATAGGTAAAATGAGGAGGTGACCCAAGAAGCAGAGTCAACTGAAAATGCCTAGCAGGTTCTGCCAAATGATGCAGAGGTGGATTTAGGGATCAATAACTAAATACTGTGGTACAGGAATCAGTTTTGTGGCTTGGGTTTTGTTGGGGTTGTTGTGGTTTTTTAATCACTATTTACAATACGTACAATTGCACAAGTAATAGCTCTGCAGTTTAATATTCCAGACCGTGGCTCAGCAGAATTACCACTAAAGCACCTTTGAAATTCAAGCCGTTCTCCTGAGAGGCTAGAAATATTTAACAAACTGAATCTGCTCAAATTAATATGTGATAGCATGCGTATTTCTTTCCTTTAATCTATATATCTCCCAGCATTTTGGATCACTTGCTGACATGCTTTTCTTCCTTCTTCTTGTGTGTTTGCCAGTTTGAATATATAAATATTCTCTTGTCATTGCTCCAAACACACTCCTTCAGTTGTTAATAGATTTAAATGCTTGTGCTCATGATGGTTTCTGTTTGCTCTCGATTCAGTCACAGAAACCCATCTGTAGCAAGGAGTCTGAAAAGGGCATGCAGCTGTTTGCCAAGCAGATAAACTGATACATCATAATTTTGAGCTTTTGGCATCCTCCTTTGATTTAGTAATCATGTGGATACCATGACTTTATAGGCCAGTACTTTAAGAACTTGAAGTCCATTTCACACACACACACACACACACACCTTTTCTGTTGTATCTAGACATATTTGTGGACTTTGGAACAACCTAATGATGTAGAAATCACTTTCAATTTGCACAGGGCTCTTTTACTGTAAGACTCGGTAGTGGTTCCTCTTTATACCCTGGCTGAAATGTGTTAGAAGCTTTACAAGCAAATAAACAAAATCTAGCCTTGGCTGTTAAACTGGAATCAGTCCCATACATAATCACTCTGAGCACATAATAATAGCCCATAATTGCACTGCCTTGTTGGTAGGGTTTAAGTGACAGCAGAGTGAATACTGGATTGATTACTCTGGACAGGGTGTGTAACTAAAAGCTGAATTTTGCTCTAGGGTGTAAATGCTTAAAAATATGCCAAACCCTTGGCTTTTTTCAGTAATACCTATGGGTTTATTTATCTTATCAGAAGATACAGTTTACAAACTGATTTTGTTGCAGATGTATGTCAAACATTACATATACAAGAAAATAGTCTAAATTCTATCTGAAAATTAAAAGAGAAGTTACAAAGCTGTATTTGGAAGTGTCAAAATGCTCCTTGATAAAAACTCTTTTGCACCTATGGCTTGGGAGAAAGATAGCCCTGTACAAATCAGTCTTCACACTGTTCATGAGTACTAAGCAGAAGAGTAGGCTCTATATGAAGTTGTAGGCACATCAACATCTCTTGGTGTTTGCAAGCACAACTGTATTCTATTTGGTGATCAAAGGGCTATCAGTAAGGACTAGGTTATGTCCTTGGTCTCCCTTGTTTTGCAATACCTCTTTCACTTTGTAAGTAGTATCTGCCATATATATGATTCTTTGAGATTCTCAAGATATTACTAAATTACAGCATATAGGAGGTCTGAATTTAGCAGTCCAAGCACCTCCTGATTTCTTGAGCAGGATGACGTTGTATCATCCTGGCAAGAGGACGCAGATCTGAGCAAAAACCTAAAGACATTCACCACTTCCATGGTTAAACTTATAACCTGTAGAAACTCACTCCAATGCTTGCTATTTCTAGAAACATTGGCAATGATATGATTAAAAACAATAAGGAGCGACGTGTGCTGGCTTCGCTGAATTTTGCTCTGTACTTTTTTTAGATTTGTCCAAAGTTGAAACCAGAATGAAATCATTCCTAACCAAAACAACAATTTTTTTTTCTTGCAAGAGTCTGCTGGCTGATCCATCTCTAACTGTAACCATATACTCCAATGGCAAGCACAAGAGATGACGATTTGCTTTCTCAGCTTCCTTTCATGCAGTTTTTCAGTACCAACAGGGGAGTAAATATTGCCTGCTAGTGTGTAGTGTTATCAGTCCCTCCATCTCCACTCAAGCACAATTAGAATAAATAATTAGTGATGCAGTATGGTAACAGAGCTGCACTGTGCCTCACATCAAGTAATTGTTTAAGTATCTCCAAACAGTAAGAACTCTCTCTCCAGAAGGCATCAGCAAATTGTAGTCTCACTGTGACAACTGAGCACACAATTTTCTGTAATCTTTTCTGATTGTCAGTCTTGACCGTAAATGAACATCGACACCAAGTTGTTCCCAGTCCTTTAGGGTCATGTTCTGTCTCTAGATGTTTCAGCTCTCCATTCCTCCTCACTAAGAGTTGCATGCCTGAATGCTACAGAAATAACAGTGGCTAGTAGTGAGACATCTGTTCTTCATGTCTAGTGATGGAAAATGAAGGAAGGGCTTTGAGGGTACTATATCTTTGCTCATGTGGAAGGAGTGTATGACTGTTATTAGTTAGAAGGTGCAACGATGGTGTCTCTTCCGTTTGAAGTGGCTGCCTGACTTTTCAAGGAAATACAAGATTTCAAAGAAATGCAGAAGTATAGGTTCAATCTGTCATAGAATAATGCTTCAGAAATGTTGGGGCTTAGACTCCTTATATACTTGGTGGAAAGAATTGGACAACTCCACTGTATGACTCAGAGCATCCAATTGAGAAAAATCCACACATACATTCAGGGCTCTGGGGCTCTGACAACTTTAAGGCTAAGACAACTTTGTCAGCTCCCTGAAGCTGAGAAGACTGAATATCCCAATCCTCACCTTCCTTCCAAGTTCAAAACCTCCTTACCTCAGCCAAGCAATGACAGAAATTTCCTCTCTGAAATAAGGATTTCCCTGACCTCTTCCAAAACATGGATATCCAGGTATTCTGATCATTGTCATCCAGCAATTTTACACATGACTGATAAGGTATAAGCACAATTCCAAAAGCTGGACTTCCCTGAAAGACTAGTAAGCACCCAAAGGATGATGATTTATGCAGGGTTGGATCTGCCTTAGTCAAGCAAACAATTAAACATTTAATGTCACTAAAATGCTGTTGCAGTGAAAGGAACTGTACAGACTCCAGTTAAAATGTTTTAACTTATGGGTCCAGTTTAGAGATCAGCATGTCAACTAGTGACTGATATTCTAGAATAAAACCTGAATCAGTTCATGTCAGTTAGGCTTGGAGGGAGTCCAGTTAGGCTTGGAGGGAGCCTTGTGTAAACAGCCTCTTGCAAAGCACCACAGGGATAGTGAGGAGTGCTCTAGCCACTGGATTGGTTCCCTCATGAGTGCACATTTGCCCATTTGGGAAAGAAGATGTCAAATGATTCTAGGATCACTTTAAAAATCCAGCTCAGTCTTCATGGAAGTGGGAGAAAAATGGAAGAAAAATGCCTGGAGATCATACATATGTCTGAGGAGTTGGACATGCTGGATAGGGATGCCCATGCCATGATTCAAATTATCTTGGGAAGTGATTGTTCCCATTTGGAAGAGGAGAAGGTACAAATCTAAGGGAGAAGTTCCACAGTCATTGAGCTACAGATATCTGATCTTTCCAGGCAGTGTATAGGACATGGAACACATTATTGCCCCAGCTCTGCACACTGCATGCAGTAACAAAACCTTGAGCCTAATGCTGCTCATTTCACTTGTATAACTTTATGCCATTAGTTTATTTTTCTGTGTTCCTCTCAAGTATCTACACCAGTTCATCAAAGTCTATACCTCAGCAATAGCCATAAATAACCAAACTGCACAACAGTGAATAGTTGATGGAGTTAATTTAAGTCCATGTGAATTATTCACATACACCAGGAAAGGAGTAAATGAGCTAGCAGTGTTTAAGTCTATGATATTATGGATAGCAGCAGATGTTTAACTTCAGACATGCAGTTTCCTGAATTAAGATTCACTCTGGTATCAGGATGTCATTAAAAGTGTATTTGAAAGCTGCACCACCAGATCGATTTAGATCCCTTACTGCAGTAGAAGAAGTGTGACAATTTCTGAGATGGCCACATATTCTGTGTATCTGTCTTTGTGTGCCATGTATGCATCTGCCCTCATGTCATAAAGCTTGAATCAACAGCCACACAACTTACATTTTCACCACCAGAGTAAGGAACAGTGAAGCATCCTGCTTCTTCCTGATTCCAAGCACTACAGGTAATGGATATTTACTTGGTTTTTAAAGAGACTAGTCCACATGCTTATGCCACAGAAAATAAAAAATGAACCATGGGATTCTTCTGGGAGGTTTTACTGGTTTTGCTGTATCCACAAAATAAATAAATACATGAAAGACAGAAAGTACAGTGATGAGACAGCCACTTGTATTACAGAATTAGCTCTTTTACTCCCAGTGAATAGCCTCTTTACAAGAGCAGTTTATTTCAATCTCATCTTCCTGAAATGAATCTGTAGTGAAATGCAATTATAGTGAATATTTCCCTATTCCCAGTGCCTCTAAATGTACCTATATTAATTTGATGCAGTTATATTCATTAATATATTGGTTTTTCTCATATATTTTCTTGTGTATATGCTTTTGAGCCTGTGAGTATGTGTGTTTGTGTGTGAAACTCCCCAGACAGGGCCAGATTTGTCTAGTAGGATGATTGACACTGACAGCAATTGGGAAAGCAGTTGCAAAGATGTCGAGTCCCATTTCTGGGGCTGTTATGGCTGCTCTCTGTGGAACTAGACCGGGAATACTGACATTTCCATCCTGGCCATCACAGAGTTACCCAGGAGATCAAAACACATCATTTAAACCAGCCTCACGATTCTGAGGATGCTGTTGTCTCAAGGTGTCCCGGCAGAGGGTCCATTACTGCAGCAGCTGCTGAAAGAAGAGGTTTTACACAGTGGATGCAGATTGAGTTAAATTTAAGAACTCTCTAAGGATTTACCAAAAGCAGCTTGATTGAAACTGCATGGAGGGAGAATTATGCATAAGTGCTTAAATTCTGACTCTCACTGGGAGGACCACAGGGTGAGATGTGACATTAGGAAAGGAAGGATTTCAGTTACAAGTGCTAAATGAGCATGAAGGCAGTGAAAATTTCCCCAACTTTCTGAACATTTCATTTCAAATCAATATATGGTTTAAGTGATGGTTTTTAGGTGTACTACTAAAACACTCAGGCTCATACGGCCCTGAAGTAAAGTGTATATATGACTCCAATCTCATGCCAGCAATAGCATTAAAATTAGTGACAGAAGTCCTCTAAACTAACTGAAGGAGTAAGGATTTATACATGACTGTAGTCCTTATAGGCAGATTGGTATAAAATATAAATATTCCTAAATGCCCCTATGGAAAGCAAAAGTTTGATTAGAGTTGATACCTTGTTGGTCACCAGGACATGCAAGTAAAGTATGTAGGAAAAGCAGTATTTTAGATTATATTGTGTGAGGTAACATTACTTCTGCATGAACAAGGCTGTTGAGTGAAAAGGTTGAAGAAAAAATAGGAGAAAGATGAGACCTCTCCTACCATTTATCTCATCAACATTTACAAAACATACTAGAAAGAGACTTTTTAAGCCCTGTGAGAGGTCTAGAAATGTAAAAAGCAAAATTACACCAGAAACCATACTGAGAAGGGTTTGTTTAGATTAGGAAATGCTGCCAGGGTTCATTTACTTGAGCAGCCCATATCCTTGTTCTAGTCTTCAAAGCCTTTTTTCCTCCCCAACAATGTAAGAGTAACTCACTCCTACTCTCTATTCTTTCACCAGATATAGGAAGTTCCTTCTCTAGATGTAAGTTGGATCATACTTAGTCATTTTCACCTCACTGTGTTCTGCAGATCAAGAGCAAAACTGTTCTTGTCTGCGGTCAGGAAAATGTAACAGAGAAGCAGAGATCACAAAGATAATTACTTTCCTACAGGTTTCACCAAAACAGCAAGCTGAGTAGAGAAGGCAGCTCAATTATTCATAACTTTGCTTCTAAATACCTTCATGTGCTAGCTCTATAATCAACCGTGGCAGCCTGCATTTCACCATCAACATTAAGAGACTGAGATATATAAGAAGAAACTCTATAGATAAAGTGTTGATCACTGAGAAACTCAAGTCCATAGAAACCAGGCCTCCTTAACTCTGTATCTCACAAATTGCTGAAGTTCAGTTTGCTTGATTGGTTTTGTTTTTTTTTCTAAAGAGGCATTTCTATGGCATGTTTCTTCACTCTGCTGCGAGAAAAGCTGAGAACTGATAGCCATTTATTTCTGATCGTTTTGCTGTTTGTTGTTAAATATAGTACATTTAAAATCAGCTGTCACGGAGCCCGCTTTACCTCCACGCATCTGCCGAAAATATTCCTGTTTGATCTGTTTTTGCATATTTTGGATGTTTGCTCTAACCCAACGATTTTCCTTCACAGAGCTGTGCATTGGCAGCATTCTGCAAAGCCTCCGGAGGAAAAGAGGGGCATTTGAGACTGTCTTTTTGTTGTTTGTTTGTTTGGGGGAGGGGATTTCAGGGGCAAAGAAAGGAGTGTCTCGATTTTTCTTAAGGATGCTCTCTGTAATATCTGCCCTTTTCATATAAGGCAGCCACACATAAGAGGAACTGATAGTGCAGAATTAATCCCACTGGAGTGCAGCCAAGAGCCGGCTGCAGAGTAGACTCTGTACCTGGGAAATGCCAGATGTCTATACATTCAGAAGTGCAGAAATTACCATGGAAATTACCTGTTTGTCCAGCTAAACAGCTCAGAGGCAGAAGCGACAATCGCAGGGGGTTATTATTAGATGCATGCAGTGGTCCCAGCTCCAGCCGGAGGAACCCAAAGCATCTGTGCAGATCAGCTCTGTACAGACTGGTCCCTTTGTTCCTGACTCCAAAAGACTCGCACACTGCCCAAATCTGTTGCAGTTTAATTCTCCTTTTTTTGACCCACTTCTTCGTAAAAACTCAGCAGGTGTGATGGAAGGAAAAGCCGAGACTAACAGCACCATCTACTGGGTATACGGCACTATTGCCTCGTAGAGCTAATGTCAAGAAATGACGAATGGAGAAAACAACCAAGAGCAACAGGTCTTCACTGGTAGAGGACGTTCAAAGTCTCTTTCCCACAGACTGTGATTTGTTTTCGAGGGAATGTGAAATACAAAAATAAACTGATTTATCTCTGTTATTTCTCTGAGAACAGCCTGGACTATTCAGCATGGCAGCATTATGGACAATTATTTTTGTTTGGGCTAGTAATAGGGATCATAGAATCATACAATCATAGAATAGTTAGGGTTGGAAAGGACCTTAAGATCATCCAGTACCAACCCCCCTACTGTAAGCAGGGACACCCCACACTAAACCATGCCACCCAAGGCTTTGCCTAACCTGGCCTTGAACACTGCCAGGGATGGAGCATTCACAACCTCCCTGGGCATCTCATTCCAGCATCTCACCACCCTAACAGGAAAGAACTTCCTGCTTACATCCAATTTAAATTTCCCCTGTTTAAGTTTTAACCCATTACCCCCACTACAGTCCCTAATGAAGAGTCCCTTCTCAGCATCCTTATAGGCCCCCCAGATACTGGAAGGCTGCTATGAGGTCTCCACATAGCCTTCCCTTCTCCAGGCTGAACAGCCCCAACTTTCTGTGATTCTGTGCCTATCTTCATATGGGAGGTGCTCCAGTCCCCTGAACCAGATTACTCATGAAAATAGGGAATGAACAGCTGGGTCAGCTTTGTTCAAAGATTTGCTTCACATCAGGTTGCTCAAAACCTTAAAGAAACAAACAAACTAAACTCAAGCAAAACTAATCAGAAGTTGTCCCTGTCATATGGTGTTGATTTATATTTATCATGAAAATTAGGAATCTGACAAAAAATAAAAGCTATTTACAATGTAAAAATGCTTGAAACAACAAACTCCATGCTTCTCCTACCTGGATTTGTAACTTAAGCTTGGGAGTTTTCTTGAAGGAGAAGCACAGACATCTATTTTCAAGAGAGGCTTTTTGTCTGCATATTTTAGCTTTAGATGCTGAGTATCTCTTAGCTGGAAAGTCATGGGTAGGCATAAATTGATGCAGTGGAGAAGGAGAGTTAATGGCTTTTAAATACTTATTACGTTGACGGTCTCAGAAATGCAGTTTTGGGAACCTCTTTACTAGAAGCTTTGCAGTATCAGAATATTTTTCTCAGTGCAGATTCTTACACGTAAAAGTTGTCTCACCACTAGGATGCTTTTTTTTACAGCAGCCTATTTGTGTGGTAAAAGCCTGCCATCATCAAAATAAGGCACTGAGTGTTTTATTCCCTGTTGGTGTCATCTGAGAGGCAGACCTGGAAATGCAGACTGACTTCTGCCATCTCAAATCATTTCACTGAAAGGCATGATCCTTTCCATCACACCCACCAAACTCACTATACCAACAATTTGTTACAATTGCACCACTACCACAATGAGATGAAACCAAATTTATTTTAGAAGCCATTTCTAAATGTTAATAATATTATGATACTTAAAATATAGTCATGTTGCTGCAGAAAACAGTGAAAGAATGGAGTGTGCATAACATGAAGTTGTACAATACAAATTAAACTCACATCTGCCCTTGGCAAGAGGCAAAACACCAGAGCAGAAAAATGAGACCTGAGGAAGCTATGATGCTCCACCAGCAGACAAGAGCTTCCTTTGGAGGAGATGAGACACCTTCTGAACATATATAGACAACCAGCACTTTCCTGACAAAGAAAGTGAGAATGCAGATCAGTTTGTTCTTGTTCAGGCTTCTGGAAAAATATGTGTTATATGGGCTCATTTAGCTCTCCTTGCCTCTAAAATGAAATTGGCTGTTAAATCCTTACATTAGTACCAAAACATCTCTCACCGCCACTTCCTTTTTAGCAGGTTCTCCATAAGAAGACACAACCTGTGCTTCTGCCTCAGAGAGTTTTTGATTTAAAGAACAGTCAGGCTGCCTTGCTCTTGCCTAATTCAAACCCATAACTGTCCCAGTTACAGCATGTACAGTAATTTAGAGAGGTTTCTTCGCCACTGCACACCTGCTTGGGGGATGCAGCCCACCACAGTACGAATGGTTGCAGCATTGTAAACCAATTTGTTTCAGGAGTATCCAATGATATCTCCCACCTGCACAGGGCTGGTCTGGGGCAAGTATGGAGGACCCTGGACACTGGTTATAGGACTCTTATAAAGAGACACTAGGCTCAATCAATCATATCCTAAGACTGCATTGCCTTGCAATGAAGTGTAATTGTAGTGATCACTGATGTATCATCATAACTTGTTTTTTTCTGGTTTGTTTTTGTTTTGCTGTTTCCATGGAAGTTATTGACATTTACTGTAATCAGTTTAAATTCTCTTCTCCCTGGATTTCAAGGCAGGAAATTATACTGGCACCCCTTGGAGAGTGTGATGTGGTTTTCACTCTGCAGTCCTCAGTCTTTCTCCCACATTCAGCTTTCTTCGCAGGGCAGATTGATACTGAAGTGATGTTTCAGTGATTTAAATGGTATCAGATGGGTTTTGCTGGAGAAAAAAGTATCACAAGTAGCAATTTACCCTCTACAGGAACAAATCTGTTCAGTGTAAACAAGAGCTTATTTCAGGATTTTATATAAAGTGATGCCTGGTTAAAAGGATTTCCCAGGTGGCCATAATGAACGCAGCTTCTTCTATTAGCACTCCTGGTGTGGTAGGAGAGTTTTTTGTAACACGGGAAGATCACGTATTTTGCTGGATCACCTCTTTTCCACCCATAACTGTGCATGTCATCTTGCCCTGACATTGCTAACAAGAGTTAAAAGGAATTCACTTATTCAAATATCAGTTGCAGTAGGTGTCTATAGCAGAATCTGTCACTGCACACAGGCATGGAGCTTTCCTTAACAAACACCAAAAACTCAGTGGCAAGAAAAAATCAAGCTTCTACTTTGGGAAAGCTTTAGAAAACCTTTAGAGAAATTCTCTCGTTCACAAAGCTCTAAGTGAAGAGCTTCTCCTGGAAAGACTATAAGGGCAGTGTGAGGAGTCATGCACGTTACAGTCATATATGCTGGTTTCTATCTCCCGAAGGTAAGTTTCTCCCAGTCTTCCAGCAACACCTGTTGATTTTGTCTTTATCAAAGAGCTGCTTGCTACTAATCCATTCATGAATTCAGCAGTGAATGCTTGCTCGGAATTACAGAGCCAGAGTGACTTTTCAGGTCTTTGGTGATGGACTTGATCCCACCTAAAACTATTTCTATTCATTGGACAGAATCAAATAATTATAATGGCCCAAAACCGTGATCCTGGAAAGCCCAGATGACCTATTGAGCAGAGCACTCATCAAGAAACCATTCAACAGGAATACTATCATGCTGTAGAATTGCCTAAGTTATATCCTTAACTCCTGAATTTTGAGGGGGAGGAACTGGCCTCTATAAGAGATCTGCAGTTATGGTGGATGAATCTTAATGCTCAGCTACAGCTGATTATGCCTTGTGACCTTGAAATCTCAATGACACCCTGGAGCTTATACACAGGTAACATCTCTGTTACAGCAACAGAAGGGAGGGTGAATTTTAGTGTGTGAGAAAACTGTCCTTGTGTAGCTCTGCCAGGAGTACAGCCAGGAGCACAGAGGCCAGAAATGAAAAATGAGGAAAATTCTCCTTTTCCTTTCCTTTTCCCAGCTCCAGCATCAAGCCTTATTCACAGATGATCCTGGAACAAGGTAATGGGGAGAAGGGTCTTGTCCCTGCTTCCAAAAAGCTCCGAGCAATGCTGGGTAAAAAGAGCACTCAGCTTAACTGGGGCCCCAGGGATTCAAGCCTGACATTAAAATCATCTGTGAACATTACAGTAAGGGGAATGCTCCACTGAGCACCTTACAGCCTCTTTTGGTGCTTACATGACTCTGTAAGTCAGGTTATAGTTAATGCCAAGTATCATGTTCCCCTTGACATAGAGTTAGCACATAGGATGCACACTAACCCATAGGATGCCCATCTAGATCTCAGTCCTGATCTAGATGGTAGCTGAGGGATGCCCCCAAGTCAAGGGAAATCTGTACACATTCAATAATGGGGAACCATAAACAGTATTATCTGAGAGCCATTACAGGATACCTGAGTCACAGGTACACTGTTTCTTGACTCTTTATTTGTCTCAAGCTAATCAATACAGTGTTCATAAATCCGTAAGGAGCTCACTGTTTTTCCAAGTATGCATTGAAGGCAAAGTATATGGAAACCTGCTCCCTTTCCAAACACCATTGCAGTCTTCATTAGATGTTGAAGCAGGAGATCAGAAGAGTGACATTGGACTGGATTTACAGGTATGTTAGAGAAGTGGGGACATCATAATGAAATCTGAAATTTTACTTAGGAAAATCTGGGACGTGCGGATTGTCCAAAAGATCAAGTGCTGCAAGTGGATTTTGGGCTGGTCCCAGTTGCTGGTGGAATTCAGGACATTTCTTGCAAGAGCAGTGATGGAATCACTTTCCTTTCCCAGATGAATCACAGTAATCCAGGACTGAGGTCACTGAAAGGCAATCTGAGGCACTCCTGGTGGGTGAATAAAACCTGGACATCTGTTCCCTGCAACAATAATCCCCTAATCTCGCATTAGATATTTTATGCTATTAAAAAAATCCCCCAAACAAAGACCCCACAAAACTCTCAAAGTATAAGCAGTCATTTCATTTGGAAATAGAAAGAAATCTATTCAGTCATTTCTGTTCTTAAATACCCCCCAGCCAGCTGAGCAAAACCCATCTGCAAAGGTTTTTCAAGGTAATTCTGGATGTTGCCTAACCTTAAGGCACAACTTAAATTGCAATGTGGTTTTATGACACCTTCCTCCTCTCTCCCCATCCTGTCTTTTTCCCCTGCTTATCCTCTCTCCACCACGCTATGAAACCAGGCTCTGAGGTATCTTGTCAGAAGAAATGTGAGCACAGTGTTTTCCTGTTTGAGCTTTGTTTTCCTGTTAATAAATAACATAAGATAATGTGAAAATATGACTAAAAGCAGGTTAGCTTGGCTTTGAGTCTTCTTTCTTTCATGCAGATCAGGGTTCAGCTAGGACATATCCAAAACTGGATCTAAAGGAGGTATCCAAAACTGGTCTAGAGTACTGATGAGGAAATGTTGGAATGGTTGTACACTGTAGTGTACACTGTAGTTTTATGTGTCTATGCCTTTCACATAACACATCAGTTCTTTGCACTAACAAACTGGTCTAGCAAATGGCCATAACATCCCCAGAAAGCTTCACATCATCCATGTAGTATGCCTGCTCCAAAGGAGTGTTTGATACCAGATGTTCACCTGGAGTTGAAGTAAAGGCCTCAGTCCAAGACTTACCTCATCCCAATCCCTTTATGCCTGACCTTGCTTTGTCAGACTTGTCCCAGAACTGCCATCATCTTGGCTGAGCATCCCTGGGCTGTCCCCAGTGCTGGAACTCAGATTAGTAAACCAGGCATCCCTGACCAGATTCCTCCACAGGGAATTTCCTGTTAGTTTTAAGTCAAAGATACCTTATATACCTTTTCATGCATGCTCTCCTCAGTGCTTCCTATTAGCTGACTTAGTTCTTCCCTCACAGTAGAGCAATTTTAGGCCTCTGATGCCTAGTTCATGCATTCCTCTACATGGCAAGAAACATAAAAGTTAAGCACTTACATGGCTCAGTGAACTTCACTCCTAGAACATTAAGCTTACTGACTCCGAAAAGGTGGCTTTGATGCCTTCTTTTAATATAAAAACCAGAGCACATTAAAGTCTTACTTATTGCTCCAGCAGATTTTAGTGTTGTGGGTGGAAATAAAAGCTTTGATACTATCTTAAGCATGGTGAGAAACCTCCACTATTGCTGCACTGTATCCTCTGGGCACACTTTCTTTAGGGTTATTTCCTTCTCTTTTCTACAGGGTCTATGTCAGCCCCATCACCATAGCATCTGGATGCTTTCTAGTGCAAGATTAACAGCTGTCACATGGCTGCTTTCTAGCTTGTTCTCATGGCTGAGGAAAACCCTTGCACAAGTACCACATCTGACTTAAATCCTCATTTCCCAGAAGCAAGATCTTCAATGTATTTTGTATTTATATTAGTGTACAGAAAATTATGTTCTACAAAAGAAATCTTTCTTCCTGTCCCTCCCTCCTTCATGTCTTCCTCCTTCCCTCCTTCCTTCTCTTTCTCTTTACCTCCCTTTTTCCATCATCCCCTCCCTCCCTTCACTCCCTCCATCCCAGATGTAAAGGTATGAACTGCATTGTTTATTTCACCTACAAAGCTTGTGTAAGCTACCAGCTGAGTGTCTGTAGAAAGAAACAGACACAAAGTTATTGTGTGTTTAGTGGTATCTGTGGCACAATAGTTACACACAACCTCAAACAGAGTTCTGCTGAGTTCTGCTAAGTTCTGCTAAAAAGATGTTGCAGGACTAGGATGGGAACCTGGACATGTAACTGGGTTTTTAACCCTCTTTCTTTTCTTTTTCCCCAAAGCCTTTCTGTAAGACAGTGAGAAAACAAACCGGTCTATTCACAGATGTAACTGCTTTATTAAATCAATCTTCAATCAACCACAAAAGTGAAATGTAATTCACCCTCCTAAGATAGAATTGACAGCTCAAGAAAACATGCAGGATTGACAACCGACTGAGGGCATCATTACATCCCACCTTCTGCAGTGAGCGTTTTGTGGTTGGAAGTCACCACCCTGGCCTCATCCAATTTGAAGAAAAATAAGTCAAAAATTCAGCCTAATCCTGAAAGCAGGTATTGTGGCTCTGATGAAGGTGACAGCTCCTTAGCAAGGAAAGTAAAACAGTTTGCTTCGTCCTGCCACATGAGCAGCAGCTTGCATGCTCCTAAAGCAAAAACGGACATTAGGTGTGTGGAAGGGAAAAGCAGGATTTGTTCCCTGTCACAGGGATGTCACATCAATACAAAAGTGTCAGAAGACTTTGGATGCAACAACAGCAGGAAAAGAAGTGGGCAGAATCTGTCATGGAATTAGAAATGGAAGGATAAGGGGCATTTTTCTTTTCACCACAGCTTTGTATATGCGCCTCTGTGTGTACAAGGAGCAGATAAAAGAAAAAGAAAGAAAAGAAACCCATTCTTTCTTCTGCTTAAAGCTTTTCTTAAACCTGCCTCTTAAAAAACCCACTACCCCTCCTCCAGCCTGGTATGTTGTAAGGAAAGCGTTTCTCCCTCCCAGTGAGATCTCAGAATTAGTGCTTACCAACACAGTGCTCATGATCAATCATACATTGTCCATTCTTTATTGAGCTACTGCCTTTGCCACACCAATATTTTCACATTTTATTAAAGCCTCTTGATTTTTTATTACTCATTCCCTCACACAGTCACTTCCTCACAGTTTGCTCTCGTTGTGGTCTGTAGCATTCAACAGAAATAGCACAGAACCTCCAGCATGTCAGAATCAAAGAACCTTTTTTTTGATGGGGGAAAGAAAAAAGCCCTTCATAGAATACCTTTTATTTTTATAAGAAATTCACTGTCACAGTGTTCTTCACTCAGATGTTATTGTAGTTTGGATGGAGAAGGACCAAGTATATTTCAAGATATATCCCATCTTTAATCCTCGAAGATTAAGCCTTAATCATCAGGCAATGAAGTATCCTGAAGGGAAGGGATGGGGAGAGAGGAGGAGAACACAGGAAACTCAGTTCTTTCATCAAAACTCTAGCATTTTGTATTAAAGTATTTACATAGTAATTGAATTTCCATTCCCTCTTTCACAAGGTGAGTCATTGCCACATCATAAAGGTCTTTCTCTCCATGAGAAGACAACCCAGGGCTCTGGCATTACTGGTGTCCTCTATCTGCTAGCAAGGACTTGAGCCTTGCAGGTTTTTAGTGGGTTTTGGACACTGAATTGCCAAAATAAGTGAATCCTGAGAAAAGATGGAAGTGTCTGGGAAACCCAGAGCTAAATTCCCAAATCTTTGAAAGAACTGTATTTTCAGCTGCCTTCTCAGCACTTGGCTTTTCCTACTCAGTTCAGGATAATGTCTTTTGCTCCCCATTTCTGTGTTACTACCTCTTCATCTTCACCATGCAGGGATTCCAAGTGTCCCATTCAGGGCTGTAAATTAATTTAGGAGCTGAATCTCTTAGATGCCCAGTGTTCATTTCCTCTTGCTGAATCCTGGAGGAATGATTTCACCTTTGCTCTGCCCTCACCAGGAATTTAATACTGAAACTTCAGAGGATAACAGACACATTTAGGGCAGTAGAATACATTAGCTCATCCATAATTTCTGACAGAACTGTACTGGTTTATGGCAGTGACAGAAAGAAGGAAGACATCTGACACTGGTGACTGTTTAGAAGAAGGTACTGAGCATTAACCCAAAGCTTCTCAGAAATATTGGTCAAACCTACATCACCACCACCATCATCCTAAAGAGGTACCAGCATCCAGCCTGACTTCTCTGGGCTCCCAAGGTAAAACAATGCTCTCTGCTGCTCCCAGCAGCCTGCTGCTGAACTCATATGTGCTTGGAGCAGGTCATGTTGGCCTTGCCTGCACTCCTCAGTGCTGAGGATCTGCCACTGCAGGGGCTAGGAGAGGACTGTTACACCCATTTCACCACTAAACTGACCCCAGCACTGGTCGAGCACTACAGAGTGGCCATGGAGAGACAGAATGTGCACACAGATTTGGCTTATGAAAGCAGAGGGAGAGCACAATCAACCAGAGGGAGAACAGCAGCACACATAATTACATGAACACATCGATGCTGTTTGACCCAAACTGGCAAGGATCCTGAAACAACCAACACGTAATTTTTCCCACTAACCCACAATAGAAGGCAGATAGTATCAGCTCACTAAAGACAGGAAACTGCTGCTTCCTTCGGATCATAATTTAATTAACTGTGATTTTCCCAACAAGCACTTTTTTTTTTCCTCATTACATTACCACAAAAATAAAGCCAGACCCAGGGCTGATCCCATAGGCTTCCAGGCTTTAAAGACAACAACAGTTTAATGACACAACTTATGCTGTATTTATCCTCCTGCCCCAGGCACAAACACTCGATGAGCTCGTGGGCATGGGCTGGCAATGGAATCAGCCCACCTAGGACTCAAGATGCAATTTGGACCTTTCCTGTCAACAGTGTCCAAATTGGAGCCAGATTAGCCAGGGGGCTTTTCTGTTGTGGTTTTAACAGTCCTGGACCCTTTTCAGACGTGTAACAGTATAAGAACATGGCAAAATTAAAGATGTAGATTATTTTGCCAATGGCCTTCACTCTGCCCCCCTTTCTCCTCCCCAGAGAGACTCTCCGTTATTTACTTTCTGTGTGAGAGTCTTGGAGGCTCTTGGGAGAGCATGCCGTGATTTTAAGTTAATAGTGCCATCTAGTGATGTAACGAAACATGTGCCCTGAGTCACCAGGCAGAGCTGCAATGGTGAGGGTCTTCCCTAGGAATTAACCATCTTGTATCATATTTAATAATGTCTCTGTAGCATCAGGGTGATCTGCCCCACGGGCAGGCAGAGTCTGCACACACTCCCGAAAGGAGTGGAAGTGGGAGCAAAGAATCCAGAGCCTGGGAAAAAGGAAACTCATTGAGATCTATATGTGAAGTTTTAGGATACTCTGCTTAGCAGCTATAAGAGTGGGAGAAAGTAACAAATCTGCTCCTGTGATGCCTTTGAGTATTCCTGGTACATTTATACACCTATATTCCACATATATATGGATGTTTGTGAACATATGTGTTTGTATCTCCCCAGCAGCATATATGTGTATCTGTTGAATCCTCAAAACATAACAACCTGATTCTCAGAGGCTGCATTTCATTAATTTATTTCCAGATAAGGGAAAAAAGCACATGGACACACACACAAAGAGTAACTAATCCCAAATAACATATATATATATATATATGCATGATCATTTGAATTGTTCCATTATAGCAATATAACCAAGTGTATGTAAAATTTCAGGGACTCTTTAATAACCCCTAGAAATTGAATTTTCAAGAGCAGGTAAAATGAAAGTTTATTCTCAGTCCTATTGTGAAGCTTTTTCCCTATACTCTCTCCATGTGCTCTTCAGAGTTCGCCTTTGTGCCTGTCCCTTAAGATAAGGATGACTACCTGAGGACTTGTTTTTAAGCCTGGAGCATGCAATGACAACACTTTCTGTGATTTATTTTAATGAGAAGGCAACGCACTGTTATGAAGCCAGACTCCAAGCAAATCATTCATTCCAGCTGCTCAAGGAGTATGCTGGGTGACATATTTCTGTGGCTTTCTGTATCTGAGGGAATGAAATGGAATACAAAGGTGTTCTCATTTTCCTAAATAAAGGTGGGTCTGAAAGAAGGTCTGCAGGGATTTGTACCAGCAAGCTTGTGCCAAAGGTCTCGAAGGAGACCTGGCTGCTCTTTTCTTGGCTTGTATTTATTCTGTATTTCATGTTTTGCAGGTTCCCCTAATGTCTTGTAATATTGGGGGTTTAAAAGTCTGCCTGTTTTCATTTCCCTGATCATAATGCCTTCTGGTTTTAACTACTGGTGGGGTTGGTTTGTTTCCCTTTGACACTTCAGAGCTCACCCAGGGGTGCAGGCTGTGACATGCTAATGACAGGAGTGATAGGAAAATTCCTCCAGAATCTGGATAGCATTTCTTCAACACACATTCAGGGCTAAAATGCTGATTTTCAGGCAGGCAGAAGGCAGTATGTGGAACAAAGACCTGTGTGCATGAATCTTTCCTATTTATTGCTGGTTTCTGCAGGAAGTGAGTGCACTGCAATGCTCAACATCTCTTGCGTTTCTTTTGTCCTGTGACACATGATATTTTGAGATTTTGGTCTTTCACTGTAAAATTTAAGTTTCATGTAGACTGCTTGAAAGTATTTTCTGCCCCAGGGTTTGAAGTCTATGTTCTGTGGACTGAACATTAATTGCACTGTTTCCTGTGAGTTTGTGGACTGTAGGAGTACAAGTTGTTTTCCTTTCCTATTATTTTTTGCAGCATTGTTTTATTTAAACCTTAAAATAGCAACAGCAGCTAGCTCGGAATCAAGTTGAAAAACTAGGATGTGATCAAAGAAAGCCTGGAGATACATATCCAGGGACTTGCCTTCTGTCTCTCCTTTCACTATTTGTTGCGCAAGATTGCAGAAAGTAAATGCACTCCTGGAAGACTTTGTTTGAAAGGCTCATCTAAGGAATAGCACAAGGCTACAGTGAGGAGCTGCAGGGTCTAACTGTTCTTTGCATGATTCAGGCAGGGAAATTATGTATATATGTGACACACAAAGGCTTACCACAGTCCTGCAGCCTCTAAAGATCCTGTGAAAAAACCTTTGTGCACCCTGATGTGTATAATTTATTACACAGTGGGTTGGGTTTTAATGGCTATGTGTATCTAAAAAAAGATGCCTCTCAATTATGCTGATCAATGGGTCTGTTGGGTGTAAAGATCAGTTTGAAAGCTGATTTTTTCAGAAGCAGGAGAGAATTTCACACCATTCTGAGTGCCATTCGCCTGCAGGTAAGTACGTCACTGTACTAATTAGAGCAGATTATGAACTGACTGACCTACTATGACATGGAGATATGGAGTGGGATTTAGTTTGCCTTTGCAGAACAGCAAAGGTAGAACCCACACTAGTGGTCAGGTACCTGGGGTTTGTGTATCTGGATTTTCTACAGGTTGCCTGACTTTGTCTTTACATAGTCCCTATTTGGGCCAGGTGAAAATGTACTTGGAGAGGTTCGTATCTGCATGGGGTGATGTAGCTCTCTCTGTTGTGATCAAGGCCATGCAGCAACACACTGATTGCTTTTTCTTTCCTTTCTTAATATGGATCAGCATTGCAACTGTCCCCAGTGAACATACATCTAAAGGTAAACTTCTAGTAGTATTTCCTGCAGGTTTTTATAGCTGATTTTCTATCTGAAGTCTAAATTTAGAGCTGGACCATACCACCTGCCCCATACAACCTCTATTCCCACATTCTCATCTATTTTGCAAGACAATGGCAAATCCATTATGTGAGGATTGGAAGGGATGAGTTATCTACGTTATCTAGGTTATGAGGTCTTAGGATTTGGGGTTATCTAGGAGGTTTTGGTGGGATGGCACCTTCTGTTTGCTATTCAGAAAGAAAGGCAGACTAACAGGTTAGTAGGCAGGCAAATAAATACCTGTAAGCATGTCAGCCCTGTGGCTGTGACACATACCGTTCTTATGTTCCCTGACTGCATGTTCAGTAATTGTTGTTCCTTGCCTTTCTCAAAGTATTCATGTTAGGTTTCAAAAGAGGAATGTGCTGTCATGGAACTGAGCAAAGTAACACTTGTGTCTGGAGCAGTGGGTGTGAAACACGTCTGCAGAGATGAAGTCATTTCCCTATAGAGCACTTGATTCCCCTATGCCTGTTCTTTGGCTTGCTGCTTCCTGTGTTAATCAAAAGATAAGGGACTGAATGTGGTCTCTGAGCATTCCTGTACCTACAGCCATCTCCCATAGGTTCTAAGTAATGAGGGACTAAAACTGTACTGTCAGAGCAAGTGAGTGGTGGAGCAGCCCAAAGGTCAAAACTCGGACCCAGTCATTCCCACTCCTGTCTTAACCTGGAGTTTGCTGTCACTCCTCTGCATCCTGCAGGTCTGTCTGACTGTAATGCAGGCAATGCCAAGTCACAGGTTACCTTATTCTCTTTTAGGACAGTCACAGTAATTATCATTCACAGGTCTGTCAAGGACTCTTACTCATCCTCAACTGTTGACTAGGAGTCACTGTAGCTTGCAAGTCATGCTATCATGCCTGGATAAGAAAGAAAAATGCCTTTTTCACAGCAGGTCAGAAGTGTGGCATTTTACCTGCTCCTCCACCAGATTGGCTTAAAGAGTTAGTAATTTAAGATAGTGATTAAGAGAGTGATTCACCTGACCTGTTTTCAATATCAGTCTTAGGATGAGGTGATTCACCCTCTGGAGGGGCATCTCTGTCTCTCACAGGCTGATGAAGAATCTCTTAGACACCTAACTGGTATCTGCTGAATGGATGTGTGTGACCACCATGCTGGTATCTCTGTACAATCAAGTCACACTGTGCTCCCTGTACAGTCAAAAGAGTCAGTTTAGGGACCCCTTAAACTTCACCTAGTGTCCTGGGTTCAGCAATAGCAGTCAATTTTTCTCCTTCTTAGTATCTGGTGCAGCACTGTGTTTTGTCTCAACCTGGGAACAAAACTGATAACACTGACATTTTCAGTTGTCGCTAAGGAATGTTTTGTTCTGACCAAGGACTTTGTGAGTCTTATGCTCTGATGCTCTGCCAGGGAGGAGGGGAGGCTGGGAGAAAGCAGGGACAGGACACCCGACCCAAACTGACCAAAGTATTCCATACCATAGCACGTCATGCCCAGGAGGTAACTGAGAGTTATCCAGAAGGGTGAGTGCTCTGGGGGGGTTAGAGGAGGTATTCGGTCAGTGCTTGGTTGGGATGGGGTGTTGTGAGTTACCTGTTGGTGGTTGGTGAGATGCTGTATTCTTTTCATTGTTATTTCCTTTATCATTATTATTATTGGTGGTAGCAGCAGTGATTTGTGTTATACCTTAGTTACTAAACTGTACTTATCTCAACCTGTGGGAGTTGCATTCTTTTGATTCTCCTCCCCATNNNNTATTGTATTGGTGGTAGCAGCAGTGATTTGTGTTATACCTTAGTTACTAAACTGTACTTATCTCAACCTGTGGGAGTTGCATTCTTTTGATTCTCCTCCCCATCCCTCTGGAAGCAGGGGGGGGGGGCATAAAAGGGGGGGTTGAGTGAATGAATGAGATGCGTGGCTGGGTTTAAACCATGACACCTATTTTATTAATTTATTTTGTTAACTCTAATAGCAATGCAGTTTCCTCATGCAGATGGAGATGCCTGCAATGTCCACACTGTAACATGCTGTGTTGGATGTGATGAACCCTGCACTAGTCAATATTAAACCCTGGATCTTTAAATGGATAATGTCAAGTGAGAAGAATCCCACTCTCTGTGCTCATCCAGCAGCCATTTCTAAAAGCTCAAATGTTTAAAGCAGAAGGTGGTAGACAGGATGAAGGTCTTTAGTTCACAGGTCTACTAGTCTGTGCAGCTGCCTCATATGCTTTATGGAGAAGGTGAAGTATATGTAACGTGTACAGAGATGTGAGATTACTGTGGCTCATATCCTTTCCCACTGAATTCAGTGGGAGTATGAATTACAAAACAAAGAAAAAGAGGAACTGTAAATAAGTAAAAACCTGAGTAAACAGAGAATCTGTTTCTGTGACTGGAGCAATGATGATGCTTTCAATAATGCAGAATCTTTGGCTAGTCAAATCCATTTTTGAAAAGAAACCCGCTTTGGAGCCATTTTAGATGATATTGTTAGCCTAATTAGCAATGGGTCTATCACATTGCCAGCTTATTCACAGGAGGATACATTCTAAAAGGCTGCTGCTTTGTTTAAGCTCATTAAGATTGTATGGGCCATTACCGTTACAAAACTTACACTTTTGCTTATTCTTTGGGGGGAAAAAAAAAAAGAGAGATGTACTTGGAACAATCTCTGACACACTCAGACTGCATAAATAAGTTTTTATATATTCACGCCGTCAATACCTTGTCTCATTTGTTCTACTTGTACCTACATTTATAGAAAATACCTTCAGCCCAGAACTAACAACTACTATGAATATTACAATTTCTTTACACTTTGATAGCTCATGAAAGAGAGCATTTAGTAGTATAAGTAAGTCTTGCTTTTGATCAAACTCTTATATTCAATTTTAGCTATGATGCCACACTGAATTGCAGTTGAGCAGGGGCACAGCTCTCTCTAATTCAAGCTGTTTCCTAGCACCTTAGAAGCAGTTATACAGAACTTAATGGGAGGCAGTGGCATGAACTGATATAAATTAAGAATGCAGCGAAAGACCTTAGTCTTTAGTCTCAGTGATTTTTTACCCTGTTTCAAACTAGTAATGTTGTTTTTAGACACAAATATCTTCAAGATATCCATGTAAAACCAAATCAGCTCTTTATGTTTGTAATTTGAGGCTGTTCAGCCTAGAGAAGACTGCATGGAGACCTCATAGCAACCTTCCAGTATCTGAAGGGGGGCTATAGGGATGCTGGGGAGGGACTCTTAGGGACTGTAGTGACAGGACAAGGGGTAATGGGTTAAAACTTACACAGAGGAAGTTTAGATTGGATATAAGGAAGAAATTCTTTCCTGTTAGGGTGGTGAGGCACTGGAATGGGTTGCCCAAGTTGTGAATGCTCCATCCCTGGCAGTGTTCAAGGCCAGGTTTGGTGAAGCCTTGTGTGGCATGGTTTAGTGTGAGGTGTCCCTGCCATGGCAGGGGGTTCAAACTAGGTGATCTTAAAGTCCTTTCCAACCCTAACTATTCTATGACTTTTCTATCTTTACATTTTTCCAATCTTTCCTTCAAGAATGATATATGTACAGTGTACACACATACATGCATTTACAGTGACACCATATAATTCAAACCTATGTATCTTTCCTAGAATTCTGTGCTAGGATGGTTAAAGACACTTTTTATTCCCTGAGTCCTAAGATACTACAAAAAGAAAGATGGAAAGGAAAATGTGAGAAGAAGATCACCAAGAGTAAGTTACTTCCCTAAAGAAAGAGAAACTGGAAACAAAGCACGTGTAATAGAGGAAAACAAAAATACAACACAAGCATGGCATGCTGCCGATATTAAATCCAAGATGGAATTTACTTGCCATCTATTTGAGTGGAATTGGTGTTTCAGAGCAGTCTTCTGCCATGCAAGAAGAAGAAATGCTATAGCAAATGGGAGTGTGTTTAAATAAGTTGAGGTATCATGGGTTAAGCGTACCAAAGCCCTCTACATGAATGGACTTGCAAGCTACTTTTAGATGGAAGAGATAGTAAGGTCATCATGATGGGCAGCTATGACAGTACAGTGAGAGTAGAGACCTGCATCTACAAAAAGGTGTGAACAGCACTGAGATGATGCTAATACCCTTCAACACATCCCTTGCTGAGATAAAATTCTGTAGGAGGACTGGAAGCTTCTCAGAATTAGTAAACGAATGACAGAAAAGGGAAGAATTACAATTACTTAGCCAAGTGTGAAAATGAGAGGGGGAGAGAGTAATGAACACATAAAGTTAAAGAAGAAAGGTATTCCAGAGAGCATTTCTTATTTAAAACTAAGGAAAGAGCATATTGTGAACAAAGAGAAGGACATCATTAATGCAATTACAGATACAGACTCATGTTGCAGACAGAATTGGGTCAGTTGCTACCAGAAGACTCAGCATTCATTATAATTCATTTAGAAAGGAAAATCAAGCTGCTGAAAACTCAGCAAAGAAATTAGGACCCAGTGAAAAATAGGAAAGGAAAGATAACCAAACACCCAGCCAGGGCTTCATGTGTCTCTTCTTACCTCCCATGTCTTCAGACCCAGATCCCCGGGAAGACGCC
The DNA here is from genome assembly GCA_002631895.1 of Agapornis roseicollis. NCBI lineage: Eukaryota > Metazoa > Chordata > Aves > Psittaciformes > Psittacidae > Agapornis > Agapornis roseicollis. Next base: position 155,446 of record NDXB01006270.1, on the reverse strand, counting down.
TTCTCTGATTAGTGCCAACTTGTACCCTGGAAAATACCCTTAGGTAAAAAATGGTTTGCCAGTGGGAGAGAGAACAGAAAGCAGGCACAATCTCTGTCAGTTCAAAGGAAAAAAACTCAAGATATCCATGAAAACCAATTGCTTTATCAGCATTAAAACAGCTGTCTCTGCCTGTTTCGACAGTCATGCAAGGATACACTCCTCTCCATGTCAGCATAATGATGGTTTTAAAGACAAGAGCATTGGTTCAGTGGGAACTGAATAAAACTTTTCATGTGTCATGTAGTGTATGGAGTAACAGGTCCCTAGTACTGTTTTTTTGGTCTATTCTTGTTGTGAATAAATGGGATGATCAATGAATGAGTCATGAAAAGGAAAGGTTGGACAGATAAGGAAAAACTTTCTGACTTTTGCTTTTTTTGGTCTAAACCATGAGTTTTTTTAATAGTTTACATCATCCACATACTCATTCATGCTACCACACTGAAATCAGATTGAATAGGAATTTCTCTGTATATAACCTTTTTGTCAGGTGCTAATGGCAGCAAAGACAACAAATACCAGGCTCTTTGGGTGGGTATTTTATTTCTTAAATAAATAAGATGGTAAATCAGGTCATTATACAACCAGATTTTCTTTACTGTCACAGGAAAACTGAAATTCCACTTTGTTGCTAATGTCTGAGTCTTTCCTTCACAATCACAACTTTTGAAAACATGAAAAATAGTGGAGTTTTTAATCTTCTTGATTTTTTTAGGAGAAAAAAAAAAAGGAACAGGCAAGAGAAATAGGGTACCCATGGAGATGGATTTGGGGATGGTTTCAGGCATGGACTCTTCTGTTCTGCGTTGATCAAAAGGCTTACTTCCAGGAGCAGAAGACAGGCAGCAACTCTGCTGACCTGAATTCTTTGTATTGCATAACTAGTGATACGATCATCAGAAATTATCAGAATTTAACATGTTTCAATCATCTATACTCAGTTAAACATTATATTTATTTCTCTTTTCACAGGTAAATGCTAATTAAGGTGAATAAATTATATTCCTTAAATTCTCCAGCCTATGTGTTTTCTAAGGTCTTTGCTTGCTTTCAGACTTCTGTGTGCTGTGGGATCCTATTTTGCTAGACAGCAATTGCTGTCATCTGAAAAACAACTTAAAATGGTCCAGGAAAAAAGAATGAACCCAAACTATGTGGGAGCTTGGTTGTTTGTGACTACGGTCATGGCCCCTTCTAAAAATTAGGAGAGGCTCCAGGTTTTGCATGAAGCAGCAATTTTCTCTTAACCTTTCCTGCTCTTAACACATGCTTTGTATTCCACGTTGCTCACATAAGTGTCTATGTGCATGTGCATTTGAGCATGTGTTTGTAAGAATAGTTTGGCTAAATTTAGACTTCAACAGAGTGGTGGTAGTAGTACTTCCACTTACAGCTCCTCAAAGCCCTTCAGGAGGGTTTATTTTCCCTCCATTGCTTTGCACAGTGTGTAATTTCGTGCCAGCATTGTCATCTATGGTCCTGGTATGGTCTAAATCCTAAACTCTATATACATGGAGAAATCATAGCTTAACTTAACCTAACTTAGTTTAACCTGAAGCAATGTGAGAAAGAACTACAGCTTTTTCATCCGCATTTACCTGAAGTGTTGATCCTTGTGTAGTAAATGCTGTATGACTCATGCAGTTATCCAAATCAGCGTTCTCAGAGAGCTGGAGCCTTCTTTTTTCTCATTAAATATATTTGTGTTGCTATGGGAACACATGAACTATGTTGGTAAAAAAACCCAAAACATGCATTCCTTTAAAGTTCCTCAGGGTTGACCATTCGCTTAGGAAGGATCTGCTGCAACAACAGTTCTCATTTATTTATGTCACTGAAATCCCTACAGGAATCACAGGATGCGCTCCTCATTAGCAGTCTTCCCCCCTCCTACTGTTTATATTTCTCCTGTTTTAGACTCATGGGTCTGAGAACTGGATATTCTCACTAGACTTTCAGGACATTGAAGTCATTGACTACAACCACTCTACCCTAAGGCATATTTCTTATTGTAAACTTAACAAGTCCAGGGCAATGTTTCTTTCAAATAAAATTGAGGCAGAGGCTTCTAAATGATTTGTTTTCTCACAGTTATCACACGCAGTGTGGATGGAGTCAAAACACGGAAGAACTTGCAGGCACCACTCCTGCATTATCATCTCTGAACACCCCCCAGGTTTGTTCCAGCAAGAGAAAAATTACCATACCTCCAGTCACCCATGAAGTACACAAAACATGTATTATCAGACAGCACTTATCAAGTCTGAGCAGAAGTTGGCATCAAATTCTGGAGAAACAGTAAGTGACTTCTTTCAGTGTAACACAAAAATAGGACAGGCTGCACAATGAAAGCCTGGGCACCAGAAAGCTGCTGAGATATTAATGTACAGGCAATGGCAACGAAAGGATTATGATGAAGTCTTCAAAATGTTAGAAATTAACTTTAATACTTACATCTACACATTAGTAATGGATTAGAAACAGAACTATTTCCTTCTTTATTATGACAACTGCATGAGCTTGTATTCATCATGTTTTATCAGTTGAGAGCAGACACTGAAATAACTTAAGATGCTTAAGAGTATGCAGTAAACCACTGGCACAGCCATGAGTGCAATTTGGTTACAATACTATGCTACAAAGGACCAAAGCCTGGGACAGCAGCTGTGTAGAAACATAAAGTGTACTTTTTATGAAGAGTTTGCACTACCACTGTTATCTGATTAAAGGCTAAGCAAATTAAATATAAGGACTTGGAAAGGATCAGGGCTACAATGATATGTAAAGGAACATGAGTAATTTAGTGAAAACCTATTCAGTGAAAGCCAGAGCTTCATTTGATGAACCAGCTTCCACTTCAGACTATCAAAGGAGAAGGACTAGACTATTGTCCTGGTGTGGAACCTACCACGAGGAGCCAACCGAAGACCATCCCTCCCCAGAAAAACTGTGTAGACTAATGGGGCTATTGCCTATAGGGGTTATCACCTTGGAAAAATGCTGTTTTATCTAAGGTTTACCTAGGTTCCTGAATCATATCCTTGTTTTCTGAGTACACCATATTTTGTTGGTGTACATGTACTCTCAAAAATAGAAGCAAAACAGCCATTTTCTTCATAATACATATATAAAACATTATTTCAATCAGCATTTTCAGATATTAAACTCAGGACCACTTTCTCAAATAGTTCCTCAACAACTTCTACAAAAGTTTATTCTTAAGCATTTAATTTCAGATTCTATGAATAGCACAGTCATAATCACAATTTAATTGATGTTTTAATCCTTCTGTTTGTCTAAGCAACAGTAAAGGAAAGGAAATTAAACAGCAGTTTTACTGTGATAATATTTAAAAGTGTTGTAAAAGAAAACAAAAAAAACTTTGACATTTCACAGCACTGACACCGACCTGACAATATAATATTTTATATTTTAGTGAAATATGCAGTGAAAATGCATTTTTATGCAGTACACAGCTCTCAGCTGAATTGCAGATTTTTTTTGTCCTTTGAAAAGAAGATGCCAGGACCTACTTGAGTAGACCAAGGGTTAGGTCATAGGCTTAGTGCATGCTGTTTGTCAGTGCATGATTCTGTTTTCTTGTATAACTAAGAGAAAACTTTATTGCCTTTTTCCACATACTTCCCACATACAAAATGGAGCAGATGTTGACCTGATGATGTAATTTAATGGTGCATACTGCAGAAAAGATAAACAATTTTTGGAGCAGAGGCTGAAGAGCTGCTCTGCAGAAAGAGATCTGGGGGTTGGGGTTGGTGGCAAGTTGAGTACAGGTCAACGGTGTGCCTTGGCAGCCAAAAGGGACAACTGTGTCCTGATGTACATCAAGCACAACACAGTTAGTTAGCCAGCCAAGGGTGACCCACCCTACACAGCACTGGTATGGCTGCACCTCAAGTACTATGTGCAGCTTTGGGCACCTGAGTATCAGAACATCAAAATATTCAGGTATGTCCAGAGGAGGGAAACTAAGAGGTACAAGGGTTGATGTGAAAGAGAAATTAGGAATGTACTGATAGGGCATTCTCAACAACAGAAACTAATAGGGGCATTGGGGAATGCTACTGAATTGATATTTACAGTACCATACACCTGTAAAGAGACTGGACTACAGTTTCCTGATAGCAATAAAAATGAACATGTGAAGCTGTTAAAATGTTACTGCTCCACTTAATTTTCTTCTGTTTGGTGCCTCAGTGGTGACTTTGTTGGATATGCAGTAGTTTGAAATATGTTACTTCCTGATTGATGAAAGAAATCTTGATCCAAGATCCTTGCAAATTATAAATTGAAAACAAGCAGATAATAGTGTTCTTTAAAAACAAATAATTTGCCAAAATGTGCAAATGCAGCGTGTCCTTATTTATTGCTTACATCTCAACCTTCTGTTTTGTTTCTAAACGTAGACTGCTCCGACACAGGTAGAATGCCATTTATGTAATTTCTTCCTTTCCAATTTGTATTTTAAAATTTTGATAGACGTTACTAACAAAGGTGGCATTATTTAACCAATGCAAACTTATTTTTTTATTAGTCATCTTTATTATCTTTCTAGAATGAATAATATGATCCTAGTGCCACCAGCTGGACTACAGATTTACAAGTGGACTGATCATGGGATGCATCTAATCTAGTGGCTTTTCCTTTCTCATTTGTTGCAAGCTATTCTTTACTGTATCTAAACTTCTAGCATCGAGATGGAAAACGTCCTCATTTAAAAGATCAATTATTGTAAACGGTGTTTATGCACACCTTTAATTGTTTTAGAGCTATCTATCCTTTTGCAGTAAGCTTTTGTTCATTGCGCTAGACCTTGAAATGCACTGGCATGGTGCCCTTAGGATGCTCTGTCTGCTCAGCAACTGTGCAGAGAATAAGTGGGTGGGCTTTTTTAGCAAGATGGGATGTATGGAATTAAGAGCACATCATTCATATTGGACAGGATGAGAACAACAGACTTTTTTCTCCTGAAAGAAACGTTCATGTGCTGGGAAGTGAAGCTTGTATCTGTTGAATGGACTTTCAGGATGTCTTGTAAAAATGGACAAAACACTTTCCATTTAATTTTAGTTCGTCCTTTTCTATCCCCCATATCTCAAATCTTTTGGCAAACAAATAGTAACAATACCAATAATGAAATTAAAAAAAAAAGCAGCTGCCTACAAAGATCATTCAAACTTCTCCCACACACCACTGCCTACTCCTCCCCTAGCCCCACTAAACAATGTCGATCTCTTTATATAAGCAAAGCCTTGCATCACAGGAAATAGCCTGGCTTCTAAAAATCAGCTGAGCTACTTACAGCAAAGTGGATTTGACTTTATCACTGAATTGTATAAAAGTCGGATTAAGCATTGTTTCCTTTTCAATTTCTCAGGCTTGTGCTTCAAAGCATGTGGAAGCCTACCATAAAGCTGGTCTTCAGCGCTGAAAGCTAATCCCTTTCTTTCTTGCAGCGGTAGGGGATGTTTTTTGCTCCACTCTGAGATGCTGCCCTGTATTTACCCAACTCCACAGGTGTCACTGAACAAGTTTTCTTCTTCCCTTTATCTCTCACAGTGTTGAGAGGAATCTTGTCCTCTGCTTGCTTCATTAGGCACCAGGCAGCCTCAGTCGGGGTGGTTTCTTTCAAGAGAAAAAGAGAGACCATCCTAGTGAAAGAAGTAAGAAAACTGTAATGCTTCAGTTCTGTTCCTGAGCAGGGGTTTGAGGGATGCAAGGGCAATCGGGGGAAAGCAGCCATTAGGGCCATTCAGAGCATGCAGACATCAAAGTCTCCCCACACACTTTGGAGCTCTCCAAGCCAGAGCACGCTGTTAGCTACCTCAGCTTCATGTATTATGCAGACTGTGGAGACTGCTCTTTGATCAGAGGGAAACCGAGAAGAAAAAACACAGGAAACAGCCCAAGAGGATTGCTTTGCAAGTGAATAGCTGCTTGCTCTTCTGCAGTTACCATTGCTTTCAAGACCTTCCCTTTTGTCTTACCAAGTTTCAAAGGATAGAGGAGAGTAGCTTTATGTTTGATTCCCAGGTAAGGCCTCTCCAAAAGAAAAACAAAGCTAGGGATAAGCAGGAGTCTGAGGGTCTACTTCTGTGAGAGGGCTTGAGCTAACTTCTTTATGTATAATGTCTGAGCAGAGGTGAACAAAACAAGCTTTTTTCCAAGAATGGAGCAGTTATTTGTTGTTGCCCTACCTTGCTGCATTGCTTGGGCAAACAACAGAGTCTACATGGGAAGGGAATAAGGTGCTTTTGAAAGTTGAATCCTTCCCTGACATCCTGCTATTCCAGCTTTTAATTTTTTCAGTGTGGCTATTGCAAAGGGTGAACACCATCTGGAAAGGCAGATTCCTGTTCTTTCTTGCTCAGCATTGGTCTGATAAGACATTTGTAGTCTAAGGACTGTTGAAGCTGGGTCTGTTTAAGAGCCATCTCCCCTGAGGTGGGTCCATTTTAGGCAGGGTAACTTCACTTTGCCCAGATATTTGGTAATCCTAAAGAACTACATTTAGAATTGCCTAAATAATTGGACCACAATTGGGCAAATACACATGTGGCTGTTGAGCCATTTGACTATGTCTATATTCTACCTAGGCAGTGACAGAAACTTGCTGTATTGTATTGTTGATCTATTAAAATAGTGTCTGGCATAGTTTTGGTCAGGACCAACCAGCAGTCTCCAGAGAATTCCCAGGCACTTAACCAGTCAATGCTGGCCATGGACCATTTCCAAGAAGTGTATTAGATGCAGCCATCCTGTTTTGGAAAGTAAAAGAGTTTAATTGACCAATTCCTGCCAGTATTATCAGTGCCAGAGGAAAGTCCCAGTGCGCTTAGTTTAATAGTGTACATGGAGCCTTCACTCATTTCTGCTGAACAAGCACTGGCTACCAATCTCAAACAATCCAAGAGCAGGGATGAAAACTGCATGCTCCCATCCCAGCTGATTATCCTCACTATGAATCTATACTCTTTCATGACTGTTTTTCTCCTGCACTTTGCATTCCCATGTCTGATGTAGCCCAGCTTCCTTCATAGGAAGAATGATAGCATCTCTACCCAGGACCTGCCAAATCTTTGGGATAGCTTTGAGATTCTCCCTTGGGATATGGGAGATCTTCAGTGAAAGAGAGCATAAGACTCAAGTCTTGCCCCTCTAAGCTCTCCTTTCTAAAGATTGCTGTACAGGGTCTGTTTGGGATGAAGTTTGTTTTGTTCATAGCAGCTCATATGGTGCTGTGTTTTACATTTGTGACCAAAACAATACAGATACCACACTCATGTTTTGTTTTATCTATTGTTGAACAGCGTTTTCATGGCATCAAATCCTTCCCTGTTTCACCTTCTTTCTTCACTGTGAATATATTGGAGGTACACAAAAGGTTTGAACAGACACAACAAGGCAGATAACCCAAACTAACCAAATGGATATTTTATGCTCAGCAGTAAAACAGAATATTCAGGGAGGCTAGTCATCTCTTGCTCAGGGACCTTTGGGCATCAGTCTACCCATGGGAGGTGGTGAATGCATTTGCATCACTTGTTTCCTTTTTACCTTTTCCTGTCTACTTTTCCTTCACTTATGAAACAATTTTTACCTGGACCTACAATTTTCTTGCTTTTACTCTTCCTTTCCTCTTTCCTTGTCCCACCGCAGGCTGGAGAGAGAACGCGAGTGAGCACCTGTACAGTGTTTAGCTGCCCACCAGGGATAATCCTCAGCAATTTTACAGCACACAGGTAAAAGCAGTACCTGAAACCCTATCACAGGTGAACGCCACACCTGGATCTGGGCATCTAATTCCTAACTATTGCAATAGAGAATGATTTTTTTCTTTAAATCCATCCATCCCTGTCTGGGTTCAATCCCTTTTCTATTTCCCCTTCTTTTTACAGGAGTAACCCTGAAGAACTGCGGCAGAAGTGAATCTGAAAACAGGAACTCTACGTCTTCAACTTTTATCAACTCATAACATACTTTTTTGAATTTCCTAAAAAATTCACTTTCATCAGATATTCGGCTATTATAAGTCTTAAAATGAGTAGAATAACTACTATCTAACTCACCTGGAAAGCTCTCAGTACAGCAAATGGAATATGCCAACTTACTCCAATAATAGTAATAGCTAAGTTTACAAAAACAAACAAAAAAGAAGCATCTTCATAATCGTATTTTTGAGGCACATCTACAGGAAAAAAGCACAATGTGTCCTCCACACTTATTTATATTTTGTTAAGGACTTGGCAGCTTCCTTGCTTGCCGAGAATAGTCCCACAGCAGATGTCTAATGGCACTTACCGAGGTCCTGGAGAACAAGTTGATAATAACTAAAAAGTGCAATTACAATAATTTTCTCAGAGTGCCACTGGGTAAAATCCTCCCAGTTACTGTGCACAGGCTTTTAAGCAATTTTCAATCTGTGCCTCATTACACAGTTAGCAGCATGTTCTTTTTCACCCCCAACATTTGGAAGGATAAGCAGGAGCGGAAGGGCTTTTACCTCAGCACTACTTTCAGGGTTATTTTCCCATTTCATTCTGCTGATGAGGCTTTTCTCTCAACGACTAAAAATTGCATCCTGTTTTGGACCCAGTGAAGTGAAATCAAACTCAAGAAGGTAATTTAATTGCATGTCAAGCCCATAAAAGCTGCAGTGTTCTTCTGCGTAGATTGTTCCATTTCTGAAAGTTCCCAGTTACCTTTTGGTCATACCTCAAAATTGCAGGGACTCAAGGGCAGAAACTGCCAGTTATTCCTTGTAATTTTGTTAAGTTTCAGTGTTTAACACAGTGTGGTCCAAGGGTGGATGAGAATAGGACATAACGCATTTTAGAAGCAGGTAAAATTCTCCTGTTGATGAAATATTCACTGTAGAGACTCTGTAGTGACTCAATGGGTCCTACTGAGCATAATACTTGTCAATGAGTGCAAAACTCAGCTCTTTAAGACTGAATATAATGGTGTTGCATCATGACTGTGTAGTAAAATATATATCCTCATTGATGGTTGATTCAAAAGGAAAGTTAGAGTTTCAGATTCTGAGATAAAGATTGAAACTTGAAAGTCTAGGGTATCCACGCTAAGTGACAGATCAATAGCAACAGTACTACATAGATATGTACAAGTTTTTAGCAAGCATAGTAATTTTCTTCTTTGTATACTGTAGTGCAGTAGTATGGATTGAAATTACTGTGAATAGGCATTTTTCTTAGTGGCAAAGGGTTAGGAATATTTCAAGTCAGCATCTCATATTCACAATTTTTCTGCCTTGTGCAAGATACTCTGAAAGACAACAGCATAAATGAGAAATTCTTTCTTTTTAAGGTATTTAAATAAAGCAGATTTCGGGATCATTTGAAGGCAAGTGGATCTTTGGTTTTCAAATAATTACCTGAAGACTAAATTATTCATCTAATAATTGAGCTAAATTATTCATCTATTTTGCAAACTTAAGCTGTTAACGTATTTCCAGAAAAGAAATGCTACTTTCTTCTTGAAGCAAATCTCACTTCTCAACTTACATGTGAATTTTATGCCTGCTAACTGTGAGTGTTTCTGTTCTTTCTTCTTCATTTGTAGCTGACCATGATCATTTTGTAAGGAGTCAGTGCTAGCTTCCACTCTCACTCTCTTTCCCTATTCTTGACCTTTCTTTTTAACTCCTGAGAAGGATTTGTTGATTGGAGGAAGTTTCACTGCTCTGCGATATGATGAGAATCAAATTGTGATTTGGAGACACAGGTCTGTTTAGAAGGATGATACTTGATTGAAAGGCATTTCTTAGCTTGAAGAGCTCAGCTTAATGCTATTGCCAAAAATAGTGTCCCCGAACCTCAGTTATAAAATCACTGACCAACACCTTGAGGCAAGCTGAGCTTCCATTCCCCTTCACTCTTGCCAGAGGACTGTTTCAAACCATAGTACTTGGTAGTTAGAAGCCTTTTATTTTCATCCAAATTACACTCATTGTTTATCAGAATCTCTCTTTTGTGTTCTGTCATTTTTACTTCATCAAAAGGAGCTTTTCTCCCTAAGTGTTACCTCATTAATGTTTAGAGGTACATTCCTGACTCTTTTACCATGATTATTTTTTAGATTAAGGACAAGTTCTTTAGGTCTTGAAAAGTTTTCCTTCTCCTCTGTTTTCATATTAGTTTATTATACATTCCTTCAGCTCCTTATTTCAATTAATCAGTTTTGAACATTGACTGAACACAAGTGTCCAGTGCTGAACATTCAATTTCAGATGAGATTTCACTATTACCTAGTATGACAGAGAAGATCTATGACCTTTTCTCTGTCTTTTAAATTAATTGTGTTATTTTGTCTTGTCTTTTTGTTGACTTCTATTGAATTTTACTTTGGCATTGCAAGCTCCCGTATCTTTATTCTTAATCCTTCAAACATTGCATGCTACTCAGATGCAACAAATGGATCTAAATCTATTCAGTCACTTATTTGCCTCCAGACTCACTTCTGTCCTGTGTAGGCATGCATCAAGGATGTGCAGTACAGCACACTCTGAGCAGCTCATACATGCTTCTCTGGAGCATGCCAGAAAATGCCTTTCTTTTCCCACAAGAGGAGAATATAATGCCGCTACAAAACCTGTTCTTCTTTCTCCAGTGTATTACAAAAAGGAGTAATTTATACATCCATCCTCGTAGACTTTTTTATATGGTAATCTCCACATAATAAAACCTACCTATCTTCTTTGATTATCTGCTATCATCCTTTATCTGCTCATTCCTCCTCCTTGCCTTCACCTCTTCCTCTTCCACCCTTTCATCTTTCCTTCCCTCCTTGATCCCTTTTTCTCCTGCCAGAATCATCACAGTTGTTCTTTTAAACATGTATGAACCAACTGCCTGTAACACATGAATCCCCACAATGAGAGGAACTGAAGAATCAGCCAGTTGTTTGGGGCCTCATTGACTTCTGAGTCACATCTTATGTGTCCTCAAACACTGACTGACTTATGAACTTTCCACTGTATTCAAAGCTAAGTCTGCAGGAAGCCTGACAACATGAGGACCAGGGCCAGCTGGGAGTGTTGAACAGACTAGAAGCTTTAATTATTACATGGTCCTTGTAACAACAGGAATGGGACAAAATAATTCTGCTTCCTGGCCAGAGGAACAGGAGCAGACAGGTAGAGTCATATTCTGCTCGGCTGAAGCAAGAATACTATATAATTTAGATCTAGCACTGAACAACTTACAATCCTCCCCTAAATAACATTTTATTTGAGAGAAGGCCCAGCCAGCTCTGATAGCAAACATAGCTATTGCTAAGCATAAAAAAGACACAGTAGAGAAGAGATAACATGGACAGTTTGCTATTCATCACACCACAGTACTGTAGAAAGTAACAGCCAGGAAAGCTGAACTAAGTGCCCATTATACAAACACCGTTGTGCCCATGCTATGAGTTTATCTGATCTTCTGCATCTGAGAGCTTTAACAGACACAGGCATCTTGTCAGAAGTCATCATTTGTAGTCTGATTGCAACCAAATAACAAAGCAATAGTGAGTTTTGTCACTAAACTGTGGTTTGGTTTCAGTACAAATCCTCCTCAACCTGGTGGGAAGGGGCAACAAGTCAGGCTAAGAAACATAAATGCATAGCTGACAGTACTGATCTGCCTGTGGTGACCACAGGAGATGTGAGATGAGGCTTTGGTTTCCATCAGTCTTTCCAACACAAAGTAAATATTTTTGTTTGAAAACACACAGCTACTGCAGTGAATAGAGTGGGTTGCCTGAAGGGACAGGCACCTTGGGATTTGCATTTAGTGTAACTGTTTGTATCTCCATAAAGTTTATGTTACACACTGATCAGAGAGGACATTATCTGCCTGTGCCACTGGTGAAGGTGAACAAGTTATTTAGTGAATTCTGTAGCCTTTTTATTTAGTGCAGAGTGAAAACCAGTCACTTGTGAGCCCACACTGAATGCAGCAACACAGGACATCAGTCTGAGAGAAATTTTGGAGCTTGTCTTTTGCCTATACCTGTTACCTCTTCTACCTTTCCTCATAATGTATACATCTTTGTAACATCACAAGATTTTAATCCTCTTAATATATATAGTGTAGCCTAAGGTTGGTTTACTGCTCAGATGAGCACAATGGCAGCTCAGTTATTAACTCGGTTATTAATGGTATCTTTTACTGACAGTTAAAACAACTGAAAATTAAGCTTCATAACAACAAATTAAATGATCTTAAGGTCCTTTCCAAACCATTCTATGATTCTATGATTATAAACTTAAGTCTATACTAATGCTGCTGTTAGAACTGCTGCTGTTATAGAAATGTTAGAAATGCTAGAATGTTAGAAATGTTAGAAATGTTAGAAATGCTGCTGTTATAACTCTGCTGTTAGAAGGAAATGGGCAGATTAACATACCTAATAAAGACCAAGCTTGCACTTCACTATGTATTTTTTCTTCCAGTGGATTCTCCAGCTTACAGCAGTGAGAACTTAATACCTTGGTGAATGCTATCCTCCCATCAGATTTAGGTGAAATTAGACTCTAGCTGAAATGCCTAGAAGGAATCATCTCCTCAACAAAACTGTCTGTGAAATAACTGAGGGAATATTGAAACACTTTTACTCTGAGAGAACAAGTGGAGCATTGACACTTCACCACACTACTCCTTTAGGATTGATTGCAAAACTCTCCTGTGTACATTGGCAATAAGAGGATGTGTCTAATTGATTCCACTTCTCCATTTTGTCTTGTTCAAAGGAGAGGTCAATATTTGCACTGATTGGGGAATCATCGAAGAATTTCTTTTAAAAGCTTTTAAACTACAAATCCTATACATACTCTTATCTAATAAGAATATCGCTTGAGAAATTGCCCCAGTGGAGAGTGATCTGGTGGTTAAAACATTGTGACTGGTATGAGTATTTTCAGGGTCTCTTCATTGTTGGGGCTTTTTTTTGTTTCTACTTTTATCACTTCAGCCTAACAGTGTATTTCTTTCTTTTGTGAAGAGACATCTCTGAAGATACGGCACTGATTGGACCTACAAGAATATTCTATCAAATGTAAGGGAAGCAGAGCTTGCTTGGTGCAGATCCAAAGCTGTATCACTAACTTTTATAAGAGCCATGGACCACCATGCAGACTTTGTACCCCTGGATCGGTTTCTTCCAATAAACCTGAGGTAAAGGGTAGGAATAAAACTGATAAACTCTTCGATAGTAAAAACTGTTCTGCTTGATATACTCAGTTCCCCTCTGGAGTACTAATATTAGTGAGTACTTTCTACTTCTATGGGTTGTGTACTGGACAGGAGGGGCATTCAGCGCATACTGCTGGTAAGTCCAGTCCTATAGAAGGAGACAGAGTTGGAGGTATATTTTGGTGTACAGGTCTGTATAATGGGACTTTTATTATGTGCTGGAAACTTTCTTCCCAGACAAACTAAAGGGGATTGCAGTAAGGCTCAAGGGCAGGTAGAAGAATTGTGTATTTGGGAATATTTATCATGGCTTGAACATCCCTTTTCCTTTTATTTGTTTAGGGGAAAAAAAAAAAACATATGAAAGCCTTTCATAGAGAGACTGTGGCATTCACTATTTTAGGCTCATTAAAAGGAAGATCAGATGAAAGAAATGCTTTCACTTGTTCCTGATAGAGGTAATTCCATGCTTGCTGTTAGAGCCCACAGTAATGCAGAAAATAGTGTCTGTTACCTGAATTCTCCTTCCCTTCCTTTGAGTAAGAGGGAATAGAAGAGGAATAAAGATGGTATAGTATGATCCTGCCATTTGCTGAGGAATCCAGAAAGGCTGAATTACTTCCACTGCAGATCTGACACATTTTCACTTCCAAGTTAATTTCTGGATCACATCTGTTTCCTGTAATGTTTCAGTCTGACCTGATCTAAGGAAATTAGGCAAGTGGACTTCTTCCACGTTAAGCAGAAAAGTCAGTAATATCAAGGCTTCTTTAGAACTCTACCCTAGGAAGTCCTCAGTGTTTCTAACAGCCATTATTTTCCATCTATTTTAACAAAAAGAAAAGGAGAGACATAGCTGTTGTGGTGCCCTTAGCCAAGGTGGTGGCTGATGGCAACAGACGAATAGCGGAGAGACGGCTCAATTGCTGCATCTGTTTTTCCAGAGAGGACCACACTGGAAGACTTTTAAACAAATATCATGCTAAAAAAACCCCTAACGTTAAGCTAAAATAGGAACTTGCTGCTTAACTATAACAACTCCAACATCTGTCTGCCTACAAAAGAGGTTTAGGAGGATTTCAGTATTTAAGTATGATTTGTCTTTTTTGCTGTTATGTTCATTCTATCAAAAAAAAGGGGAACAGAAAAAACATGAATTTATGTAACATTAACAACAGGGTTGTTCTAATGCAGTGTTGATCTTTTTTCTGTCTATGAATCATCTTGTAGAAAAGGAAATACAGAACACCAGAAATCTAGGGTGGTTTATAGAACATATCTAGCATATGCTTTCAGCTGAGCTTTGACGTGTTACCAGTAGACTATATTAAGCTTTTCAATACAAGCTCTCCAGCATCATTCCTTAAAAAAGGTTAAAGATGTTCAACCTTGACAGAGAAATCCAGTAATGGAGTAGCCAAGTGACAGATCTGTTCCACTTCTAATTCAGTATTTGTATGCTCTCCAAGGGAAAAATACATTCAAGCTTTGTCTGACAAACTTCATGTCAGACAAGTATTCCCTTCTGCTGGAGGACTTGCCCATATAAAATATTCACTGGACATTTCAACGAAATCCTGTAAGAAGCACAAAGATATTTTTTGACTAATGCCCTATGGCAATCTCCCTGTTAAATTCCAGCAGGCTCTGTGCCCTCATGATTTTTGACAGTAGAAGAGCCTCATCTGAGCTCACAGCTTTGTTAATAAGGAGCAGTGAGTCCTGGACAGACAATAAAGAAATCAGATTTGTAAGAACTCAGTGGACAACTTCTAAGAAAGTTGTGAGGTAAAATACAAAGCAAACCTATGGGCATTAAGCCATGTGTTGGGTCTGAATCTCCAATTTACGTCATCTGCAACTGAAAAAACATAAGGAAATAGTGATTCACATACCCTCAGGATACATGACTGTAGCAGTGTATCAGATGGAAGTTATTTACCAGAGGCAAAATTGCACATCAGAAGAATACACAGCTTTGTCTCTATGACCATCCTGTTGTGTGCCTGGTTCTGTACCTGGACATGGTGCGCCACCTGCCTGGAGTTGCTTTTAACATCATAACCTTGGCCTGTCACAGTCCTGCTGGGTACACAATGACAATCATGAAAATGCACAACTCATTTAATCATATGAACCAATACTGACATTGTATGGCTGCCTGGCAAGGAGAGATCTCTTCTTCAGGCTTTTACTGTGACTGTCTCCTAACTGTAGGACTAACAGCCCCTTAGTGATTTGCAGCTTTGGAAGCTGACATAATAGTAACAAAATCATAGAATCATGGGATAGTTAGAGTTGGAAAGGACCTTAAGATCATCCAGTTCCAACCCACCTGACATAAGCAGGGACACCTCACACTAAACCATGCCATGCAAGGCTTCATCCAACCTGGCCTATGTTTTCCCTGGTCCGTCTTTTATTCGCAGTGTACCTATAGAATCCCTTCTTGTTATTCTTAACATCCCGAATAGCAAGAGTCATCCTTCACGTTATGTACAAAATGATTGTGTGAGTTATTTGGGGCTGGTCTTGACACCCCATTGATTCATTTTATGTAGCCAGTGGCATTTCAACTATGGAGGAAATTACTTGGTCATGGAGGTGCTAAGTTGGACCCAAAGGTTGCTGCTGAGAACAGAGGCAAAGATCTGTAGCCCTGCCAAAGGCAAAGATCTGTAGCCCTGCCAAAGACATTGTCTGTCAAAGACATTCCCAAGGAGACAAGGCAGCATGCCTGTTTCACAATTCCAGCTCCATGTAGCACAAAATGCTCTTGGGAAAGTTCGTATTGAACCCAGACTGAGCCAGACATGGAAAGCCTCCAGTTACTATTCCTGGTGATTTAGAATAGCTTTCATTTTGATTAGATGTGTCTCCCTGCCATGTAGAGATTGCTTTTATGATTTATCAAAGCTTCTTAGGGGTGTTCTTTCTGAGCTTCCTGCTGCTTCTTTACAGTTAGCACAGTAGTGTGCAGCACTAAAGAGATATTGTTGTATATGTTCCACATTAAGATTAGACAGGGTAATCCATAAATAACTCTGCAGCTAAAAACCTTGTGGCAGTTTTGGATTATACAAGCATGCAAGACGCATGCTTCTGGCAAGAGACTGTACAATCTAAAGTGAGATGATTCTATGATGTTTATGTCCAAGTCTACCAAAAGAAGTTGAAATTTTGCTGGGAAATCACCAGACCTAACAAACTGATGGAGCCCTGTCAGTGTTTCCTGAGCTAATCTACCCCTGCTGCATGGTGCAAGGCACACTTCTTATATTTCAATAGAGTAACACCATCACTCTCTGTACTCCCTGCAGTGAACATTGTTTTGAAACCCTACCTCATGCTGCTTATAGGATGAACTCATTCTAGATGCAGGAGCAGCAGTTGCTGTTAATGATTAATTAATGGCTGAGTTTGAATACAAAATACAGGAGACATAACAATGAGAAGGAGAAAAGACAAGCAATGCTGAAAGACAACATTTACAATTTGGGTGTTGATTCCTATTTGCGCTTTCATGGCTCAAGAAAAAAAAAGCAGCACAGGTTTCATCCATCTCTCCAATTGTGTGCAATTTTGCATGACTATAAAGATATTAGTTGCCTATTTGACCGAAGGCCCACAGCAGAATCAACTGTAAATAAAATAGATGAACGCTAATGTTATCATTGTGCGTGAGTGCATGTGTGACAGGGTGTATGAATATAAGATTCACTCTTTCTCTGACTCAGATTAGGGAGGAATTGTCTCTGGGGCATGATAATGAAAACTTGATCAGGCCAGTGTGAACTCTCAGGAACCATCCAAGTTGAAGAATAGGTTGCTAGTACCACCACTCTGTACATATCAGTGCCTGGTCAATGATACTTGGAAAGATGAAATGAAGAAAACCCACACTTACCCTTTTCTTCACTAATTAGGCCTCTGTTCCTGCACAGTAATGAACTCAAAGTCCAGAAGACCAGTTTTGGCTTATTTGGTTTTGCTAATTACATTCTTAATTGTGTCAAGAGGTTTTGTGTCTGCACTAATTCAGTCTCTTTAGTTTTAAATTTGCCTTCTGACTTTTAGAGTCAGTTGTCTACCATGCTATGTACAATCTTTGGTAACAGGCAGTTACAGTGCTTGTACTGGGGACACAAGTTAGAACAAAAGGAAAGAAATATTGGGATGCAAATACTGTGGGAAGTAACTGAGGTTGCAGGTATAGATACAACCCACGTCTAGGACAACAGGACCAAACTCCAGACTTTGGAGTGCAGAATGCACTGTGCTTCGAGATGTTTAAGAAACATCAGACTCAAAGTGACCAGATTCACTTTGGGCTATATAGAGCAACGTTTTACCTGCCTGCTTGCTTGCTTTTAGCTCTCCAACCACACAGGAAAAAAGCATTGTCCCAGGTCTTGAAAAGAGATGAAAAGCTCTTGTGCCCTGTTCTCTGCTTCACATCACTTGTACCTGCCATGCAGTTATTTGTGATTCACCCTATGCCTAAAGGGCATACATGCCCCTTGCTGTTATACTCCCCTAAGAAAGTATCCAAAGGGCCAAACAAACAGGGCCTTTACGCCCTTATAGGCACCCGTGTATTGCTTTTAGAACACAGAGATCTGTTTTCCCAAGTGTTGCTCTCATCTTACTTCATTGGTCTAAGAAACCTGAGTGTCTCTGAATTGTGGGCTAAAATCTAACCAGGGTGTGGATTGCACAATAGATCTTTTGGAAGATAACTGCTTCATTGTGGGCAGTCATAACAACAACTCATGGTGTTTCTTTATTGAGAGTCCACAAAACACTAGAATCTGACAAGGATATAGTTTACCATCTGGTACCACAATTTGACCTGCAAGAATAATAAGGTATATGTAGCATTTTTTTTAAATACTAGACTGAAAATACTAATTTGAACCAGCCAGGGTAAAACTGGCATTGTTGTGGTTTTCCATGTTGTGCCAATGAGTTTCTCCTAACATTGACCAGAATATCTGCTTATCGGCTTGTCCTGATTGCTTTGACGTGCATTCTGCTAAACCTCAGTAAATATGCCAACTCCTGTAATATTTAGGGGACAAATAACTCGTTGGGATCAAGGTAAGGCCAATTCATTTTCTGCCTGTGAGAGTGGAATGTAATTATGATCAAAAGTAAAAGGGAAATGCATCAATTATCTGTTCCCTGCTGCTGGTCCTTTTGTCATTTGATATGATGAAGAAGTGAGTCAGAAAAAAACTGCCTATACAGACATAGGCACAATACAACAGTCTTTTGTTGGCTACTGATCAGTTTCCAACATGAAGCAAAAAAATCCCTGTTTGTGATGGATCACACCAACTCCTCCATGTACTTGCTGGTTTTTGGAGCCTCTGTGGAAGAGACCTTTGCACACTTCTTTTTCCACAAGAATTGTCTGAAATAGCATAAAAGTGCACTAGTTAAAGCCAGGAAATCTCTTCTGGGGCTTTGCTCCACTTCACTTCCATCCTTTTCCTTTCCCATATTTACTAATTTGCTACCTTCAAGGTTTTGCTGCTTCAAGATCTCATTCAATTTATTGGTCAAAAAAAGCTCCATGTTAAAGGGCTTTAGGCCATAATTAGTTTATTCAATAATTACTTATTCAGTAAGCGAGAGCTGTTTCACATTCTTCAAACAGAAGGACTATGTCTGAATCAGAGAATCGTAGAATGGTTTGCTTTGGAAGGGACCTTAAAACTCACCTAGTTCCAACCCCTAAACACCTTCCACTAGATTAGGTTGCTCCAAGCCCCATCTAATCTGGTCTTGAACACTGCCAGGAATAGGACATCAGACACAGTCATTCACATAATTCATCTATTTACTTGCTTCATACTTAAGAATATTTTATTCTACTTCTCTTTATCACTATCATCATGTTTGCCCCATGCTGCTTGGGCAAAAGGAGTTGGAGAACTTCTTGTCTAAGCATTGAGAACCACACAAAGTACAGACAAAAGGAAGCAAAGATTTTATTGACATTTCTTTACACAGAACACAAGCTACACAAAATGCCACAATAAAGCATATGTAGAAAAATAGTAGAATCATATTGGCACTGATGACTATTCATTATTATTATTAATATTATTATTACCTTCATCTTATTATACAGGTTTCATCATAACCATAATAAATAAGCATTAAAATTTCACAGTGGCATTATAAGCTTTACATTCATGATCTTGTTTATACAAGGGACCATGTCAGACTTCTTCAGCTTGTTTGTATGATCATGATTCAAAGTAGTAGTTTAAAAAATTAAAAGCCCTTTCCCTTAACCTATAAGGATCTGTCCACATTAAGCCATTGACTTGATCCCTTGGAGAGGTCTGCATTTGTCTAAAAAGACGTTACTTTTAAAACACAATTGACCAACTGGAAAATTGGCCTTAAAAAGAACCCAGGACATTTGCTATCTTCTGGTGGTCCAACTGTGAGATGCCATGAATGCTACTGGCTGCCATTCAGCAACATCCATAGGCTATATAAACTGTTCTACCAGGTTAATTCATTTGGGGATTTGGCCCATTATATAAAGACTGCATTTGAACAGCATTTGTCAGGATCAGACCTTTAGTCAAGATCTTGTGAATACCATTGAGATAGAACCTGCATGTCAAGAAAATTGATTTGCACATCCATTTTCCCTAAAATGTCAAGGAATTGACTCAACTTCTTCTGTTTCTATTTTGTGAGATCATTTTATGCTTTTTTATATATCTAGCTTAAATCTTGACAAACACAGTTAAAGAAATTGAAGTGTATGGCACTTGACAAGTGTTCATTATGGAAAGGGAAGTAAATTAGAGAGAGGCAGACAGAGCATGTGTTACAAATCATGGTGTCTTAAAAATAAATAAATAAATAAATAGTACAGACTTTCCAAGCTCTCAGACTCTAATTATTGCCTCTTCTGTCTGATTTGGAATGCAATTTGTGAGAAACATAAGTGCCTCAATCAAGCGTAATAATATCTCATTTAAAAATACAACCTCTAGTGCCACATGAGAGGATCAGTTGTATTCATATTCAGACCACAGAAGTGATTATAATTAAAAATGCCACTGACTACTCATCTGCAAAGTTCAGCCTCAGCATCAAGTTACTGTCTTTAAATCCAAATTTGCAGAAGGTTGCACTTACTGTTACATGCACCAGTTATACCATGCATATTGCTTGCCCTGAACAATCAGCCTTGAAGGAAGGAAGTACTTGAGGAACGATACATCTCTGATGCATTGCTTTGCAGCCTCTGTGTGTAAATGTGGGCATGTACACCAATGCTAGTATTTTACACTTCCTATGCACGAGTACAAATGGTTTGTAACTCCAGGGGTCAGCCTCTTGATTTTTTACATGTTTTCATGAAAAGAGAAAAGCCATAAAATAAAACTAACTCCTTAAAGTTGAAATTAATCACTTGAAACTAAGCCAAATAGTATTTGTCAGCTGCTTATGTGAAAAAATAGATCTTATTTCTTTTTCCATAGTTTCTAGCCTTTTCCTTCTTAACAGAAAACTGTTGAAGTGTGCTTAAGAAAACCACTTTCAGAGCTCATTACTTACAGGAAATAGTAAGTTTTAATTCCAAGAGGTATTTTCTTATCATTTCATAAAGTAAGTAAAACATAATTAACTCTTTAAAGCATACAATAAGGAACTTCACAGAAGTATGTTCCTGTCCACTGAATTCTACTCCACATCTGTTGAAAACAGTGAAGGTCTAATTTCAGGTGTTACCACTGAGATGAGAATTAATTTGGTGCTGTAAGGTGTTATATTTGAATAGATAATGGACAACTGAGAAGTTACTCCTGATGACACTGTCAACTTTAACCATTAAAAAGTTAGAACCTGATTTTCAGAGTTACAGTTCTAATACACTTTAAAGAGGAATTCTTCAGGGTTTCCTAGACTCTCAACCCAAGATAATTGTTCAAGCACCAAAACCAGAGTAATTGTGTTTGTGTGTTGCATACAGGGAAAGATAAGACATCTGTTAAGATCTTCCTCACATATGCATTTTGTTTGGAATATAAACCATAATTTTCATGGAACAGAGGGATAAGAAAGAGGGCAGGATTCACCTACTTTCTTGATTAAATTAGGCCATTACCATAACCTTCCCCTAAAGAAGAAGGAAGGTCCTGAAGCAGGCAAGTCTTCCCAGTTAAGGCTTATACTGTTCATTAAAGATAATATTGTCCACAGAGAAAGTTCAATTTTCTAATACCTCAGATGCTGTCACTAAGCATAAGTGGAAAGATGAAGACTTAAAGTCAGATAATTTATTTTTTTTAAAGAACTTTAGTATATATTAAGGGATTTATGGAGATGATTGAGGCTTTAGTCTAAGACTGTGGTTAAAAAAAAAACCCAACTCGATAATAAAAGGGATTAAATTTTCAAGTCCAAGGAATCCAGCTCTGTGTTAGACTCTTTAGCTTTTAAGAAATCTCACTATAAGAAAGAAATCTAAATAATAAAATATAAGCATAAAATTCTATTTATTACTGAATTTTTTGTTTTGGAATGTAACGATCTGTGTTTTGGTTTTGAACTGATACTTTTCCAAACATACAATAAAATTCTGGAATTATTCTTTTGGAGAAGTGGGTAGGGTTTGAGAAAATATTCTTTTCGCTTTCTCCATCATTACTGCCATCTTGGTGGGAGTATATTCTTGTCACATCATAAACAGAAGAAGGGCTTGCCCTGCATCTTTTTTTTTCTCCCATTATTAGCCTATCAGAGCTATATCTGGACTCTTACTCACCTGGAGACTGTAAATGACATGGGACAAAACACTTCTTACTTCATCAGAAGATTTAATGGCAAAAAAGGAAATAACTAATTTCCCAAGCTGGATGCATAGTCAAACATATATAAGACTAAAATTAGTAAGAAGAGTGGCAAAGCTGATAAGCCATTGATCTATCAGGTTAAAAAAGAATGATTGGTTGAAGAGGATGGATGTCATGGAAAATTAAAAAATGGTGGCAAGCTTCCTGTCTCAGGAGATAGGGCAGCTTGGTTTGATGCGTTGCATTGACCATGGAAACCATGGAGGCGGTAGATAGCACACGTCAAATTCAAGACCATTTAGATAAGGTCAACTAGTAGTGTGCCAAAAGGTTGACAAATCACTGTACAAAGCAATCTGTCTCCTCCAATGAAGAGGATGAAGCCAGCAAATAGGATCCTTCACAGAAGATCTGGGGGATAACCAAAGTAAACTCCCCCCAAAACTGGAAATCTATTAGACTCGACAAACACCACTAACTTCTAAGTGTGGTATGGCATATGTTCGCTGCATATGGGAGCATACATTCAAAACATATGGGAACATAACATACATTACATAAAGGAAAAGACATCTTCTTTGTACATATGCATGTAGGGGTATACCAAACACATATACTGTACATATAGTATATATGGCAACCAAGAACTACATCTTGTATTATAATTTTTACTGGCAGTGATAACACACCTTTGATCAAAAAGGTTCCCATAGTCTCTTCTGCAACTTTTCTCGTGCATGTAGCTGCATATATGAGAGTGTATCAGAAATGCCCTGACATTTTTCCACAGTTGGGAATGATGCAGGTGGTCTTATCCGTACAAAATAGGAAAGCAAAAGTGATCATTTCTCCTGTATTGACGCAGGTAGATTTCTACTTCTGCTTTCCTATTCTTTTAGGAAGAATGAAAAACTTTTTTAATTAGTTGCTAGAAACTGCCATGAAAATGGAAATATTGGCTCTTTCAGCACTAGAAGCTGTTACTATCATAAACCCATTTATGGAAAGCATAAAGATACAAGTTGCAATACTTGTATCACCTACTCCTAAAAAACAGTTGTTTGAGACTGGACTCATTGTGGAGGAGGTTTATTTTGTTCCTTTGGATAGGCTATGTTTGCAGCTGTTAACTTTCAAAGACAGAAAGGCATGCTGGGTTGCAGTAGAAGTACTTCTGTTCACTGTTTCATATTTTCAGAAGTAAAGCTACTTTCGTATGTGCAGGTCAGTGCAGGTAGCAGATGGACTTCTGGCACATCCATGTATGTGTGCAAATCATAATCAGATAGATGTGGTTTGTTTGCTACACAGATAATATTATCTTGCAGGAGTTTGGGTGAAAGTAGAAAGCTGAATTTTCAAAATCAGAAAAATCAGGTTTCAAGGTTATAACAGAAGATAATTTAATTTGACCTTTTGCATAAGAAGAGTTTATACATATTTATTCTTTATGCTTTTATCCGATGTGGGAAAGGCCTGACTCATCTGCATTTAAAGCAGGCCTACACTGATTAAGCTGTTTTCATAAGCATTTCTATTCAGTGCATGGATTTCTCTTAGGGAAGTGCATATGTATTACATAGTCTCATTAAAATAGTGAAGAAACAGCAACAGCAGCTCTTTGAGATCAGCAACTGTCAGGAAGCAGAATGCTGTGGACCTGATGATCACAAGGTAAGTGTTCTTCCCTGTCTATTATACAAGCCTGGAGTAGATTTACTCCAGTCTTCACTATCTGTGCACAAAGCTTACCAGTGACTGAGATCACCCCCAAAAGATGTGCAAAACCAGGAGGGAAATTATTATCATGGAAGTGAGCATGCTAAGGGTGCAACAGGGGCCAGATGTATTGTGTGTTGAAAAAGAGGCCCACAAATGGTGGTGATATGCCATGGGTCACAACTCCTTGCCCCTGCTAGTGCTCTAACCTTAACCAAGACAAAACAGGAGCAAGAGGTAAAGATGAACTTATAGTGGGATGTAATCTGGAAGCTTCCAAGTTCTGGAAATGGGTTAACAGATCCAGCTCTTCAGATTGGAAGAGGATGAATTAGGAAGATGTATTGAGAGCAAACAGCACAGGAAAAAGGCACTGGTCTGCAGCAGAGCTATCATCTGAGGAGTTTTGCCAGTACCTTTAGCCTCCTAAATCAAGTTCAAGATTGAGAAACTGGAATGGGCTTAGAAAAGGGCTTCCATGGTGGTGAAGGGCCCAAATACATGGCTTCTGAGGAGAGGCTGAGAGTTAATTTGCAAAGAAGAGACCACATGACAGTCCAAGAGCTGTCTGCAGGTATTGAAAAGGGAGTTACAAGTACATCAGAAACAACTCCCCCATGGAATAAAAAGGTGTTATAACAGCAATGGAAAGTTCAAATTGTAGGTTTTATTTCTTTAGAAAATGTTACAGCAGTTGCAAAAGCAATCCAGAATTGTTGTAGTATCTATGTCCATCATTAGATAATTTCAATAGTCAGCAAGACAAAGACAAGGCTGACCTTAACATGATGCTCGTGATAATCCTGCTTTGAACAGGAATTAGACTGGGACACTTCCAGTTGCTCCTTCTGTCACCTCTAACATGTTTGGATAGATGGATAGTTGTCATAAAAGGATGAGAAAATTGCTCAGAATGAATGCATGGACATGGCATTCCACTCCTGGATAAATGCAATAGTAGTGCTGAATACATTTGTGAATGCACATCTGCACTGACTTCACAGTCTCAAATGCTATCAACTGAACATTCACTGTGGCAAGAAGCTCCATGTGTGGCTATATGTATCACTCCTAAAGGTATTGAGAACTTTTAGTTTATTTCAGAATGAGCTGGACCAGGCCTATAAAACATTTGAAGTACAAATAACTGATAATAATAATTTTAAGTAAAAATAATAATAAAATAATTATTATTTTTCTTTAAAAGAGCATATCCCTCACTTCTGTCATTTTAAAGAGATGCTAATCACCTGCACAAAATTTCTTTCTTTAATTTCCAGCTCTGCTCTGAGCAACAAGGGAGTGCAAAAGGATTTAAGGACAAAAGGATGGAAGGACAGAAGGACAGAAAGGACAGACAGATGAACAGAAGGAAGGAAAGAAGTTACAAATGGCAGCATATATTGTTGATGCAGAGAAAGCATGCTGAAACACTGTGCACAGCAGACTGAAGTGAACCGTGACTTGAGTACAACATCTACCCAGAACGAGCAAAATATCTCCTGTCCATCACAAAGCCCTAATTAGCTATAGGATCTGTGTTTGAGCTTTGCACTGAGGATTCATAAAGGATAAGCTTCAACTCTGGAAAAAGTTCTGTTGTGTTACTTAATCAAAACTTCACACCTCATACATAAAATGCAGCTTGAGGGACTGGATTCCTGCAAATCAGTCATGGTTTAGCCCCAGTAGGCAGCTAAGCAACACACAGGGGCTCACTCATACCCCCTATCAGTGGGATAGGGGAGAGAATAGGGAAGGTGTAAGTGTGAAAACATGTGTGTTGGGATAAAGACAGTTTAATAAATAAAAAAATAACCAGAAGGGAAAAAGCAATAAAGAGAGAAAAAGAAACAAACAAAAACCCCACCAAAACACAAGGGATGCAAGGAACCCCAATTGCTAATCACTAGCTGACTGATGCTCAGCCATTGCCTGAGCAATGGCAGCCCTGGCCAACCTCCATCCCACACACATAACTTTATTGCTGAGGATGATACTGTGAGGCACTGGAATATCCCTTGGGTCAGTTGGGATCAGCTTTTCCGACTGTCCCCTGCCAACTCCTTGTACACCCTCAGCCTATGGGCTGGTAGGGTGGGATGAGGACCAGAAAATGTCTTGTTGCTGTGTAATTACTGCTTAGCAATAAAAGAACCCATCCCTGTGTTATCAACACTGTTCTCATCATGAGACAAAAATGTAGCCCCATATAAGCTACTATGATGAAATTTAGATGCATCCCAGTCAAAATCAGTACAAAAATCTAAAACCACTGACAGTACTTCAGAAGATGGTGGAAAGTAACTGCTTTGTTTGAATAGTCAGAAAGTTTTGTAGCTTTGCATGATGTCAGGAACAGGATAGGGAATAAAAACAGAAGGGATAGGAATTCATGGAAGACACAGGCAAAAGGAAAGCAGGAGGCATAGTCAAATTATGAGAAACAGACCAGGCAAATTTGGGAATGTCTGGGCAAAGCAGAACAGTAGCTTAGGGCAATTTAGGCTACTCAAAGTACAGTGTATTAGGGAAGCCATGAACAAGCAGAGCAAAAGGCACAATCTTACTGTGGTCACATTCCATCCTAAAGGCAAAACCAAACCAGAGAAAAGCGAGCTGTTTATTTTACTTCAGTAATTATCTGTGCACACAGTTGTGCTGTATTTAATGAATCTCCCGAGGCTGTGGTACTATAGCTTGCCATAAAACAACTGCATTGAAGAGCTGAACTCTGTCTCCAACACACCTGAATTTATACTGACTTATATGTGAAAACAGTTCAATAATTAAATACAAATATGGGGAAGGGGATAAATAAATATTAAAGTATCAGCTAGAAATGGTCAATAACTTAACAACATTCAAGATCAAAATTGCTGAGCACATGTATTAAAATAAAGCAAAATAGTCTTTAAGAGTTCTTCATGGACATGACCTTTACCATCTAAATGACCAGCTGGAGTGAAATATGTTAGGCTGTTCTGATGTTAATTTTTAAATGGAAATTTAAGTCCACAAAGAAACTAATTATTCAGCAAGCCTGACACAAATTGGCATGCTGAGACTGCTGAAGAAGTGCCCCGTGACTATTTATCGTATATTAAATTTCATGGGATACTTGCATAAATCTTCACAAGGGTCTAACCTTCTTATTAGAAGTTCTCACCTTTCCCCTACACCACCACTTAGCTATTTCAGATTCAGAGGTAGAAGAGGTTTTTTTTTAACATGCAGAAAGCACCAGAAGAATGTATAAATTCTAATGAAAGCTTTGGCTTGAATTCCTAGTTTCTGCATCATCTTGTGGTAACTTTCTCAAGCACAGTTCTTCTCTGGCAAGGGAAGAGTGAAGAGGAGCAGTGGATATTTATGAAGCGCTTTGAAGTGAAATAGCACGCAGTATTCCTGTTAATAATTTCCAAAGCTCTCTGCTAAGGTTTCAAACCTTTAGAACACATTCCTTTAAAGCTGAACTTTTCCAACTTCCTCTATGGTCAGTGGACAGACCTGATTTTGAAAACAAATGAACAATTTAATTGAAGACAAAATGGGCAGAGATTGGAGGCTGGGAAAAGACACAAATTTTAAAGGAGCTTGATTAGTCTCTTTAATGTTTGCTTTTGATCAAGGTCAAAACTAAGCATGAATAAAAGAAGAGCTAATAATTAAGGATGTCATCCAGTCCATGGATACTGTGCCTCTCCTATGTGTCTACATCTTAGACACCTAAAAAGTGAGACTTAAATTAAGTTCTCTGGTCAAGGAGGAGAGGTGTAACCACCAAAGCAGAAAATAGGATTGCTCCTGTAGACTTTCAGTAGTAGCTACCTCTTTTCATTAATTACACAGAGAAATGAACACTTTTATTTTAGTAGAACAGATTTGTTTTGCAACTATAGGGACAAATTACATGATGACTTCAGACCTATCCTCAAAGTAGAAACTTCTCCAGAGGTTTCTCTAGGTTTTATTCAGGTCAGCATGCAAATATTATCTGGAGATTTAAAACCACCCCCTTGAAAATCCATCCTTTGTCCAAGTTCTTGAAAAACTGCTTTATTTTCTGTGAATGTACTCCCATAGATATATCATGGCAAGAGAAGCTTGTGCAGTTTGAAGGGAAATCCTTGTAGCAACTCTGCTAGAGTACTTAAATGTATTTTAAAAGGCCTTATGTGAAAGGTCACTGTATTAAAATCCCAAAGGTTGAGACAGAAACAAAGATGCTAACTATGCAGTTCTTTTGCTATTTGTTGTGAAAATAATTCTTAACAAATATTTTTCTATATATATAAATAAAAAATTCTGAAAATCAGTCCATGTTGATTGCTACAATTTGATGAATTCCAACCACTTAGATGTTATTTATATTGTAATGAAGATTTCTTTGCAACATAATCTACACAATTAGACTGGAATTACAGTATTGAGAATCGTTATCAAGGCAACATCCCATAAAAAGAATAAGAGAAGAAAAAAGAGGGAGAAGCTATTCTGAGAACCTTAGAATGAATGCTCAGCTAGTCTGTTACTGCCAATATTTTCCACAATGTTCTGCCAGCAGAAGGAAGATAAAATCTGTCTCATCATTTCACAGGAGTGACACTCCCAGATATTTCTGAGGCTCCATAGAAACTCTGCCATACCCCACAAGAAGCAGGTTGTATGGACCTAATCCAACTCTGTGTACAATCCAACTCCAATTCTGAACTCAGACTCTGAGCTATGGAAGAATATTATACGTAAAGGAACATAGAAACCTTTAGATGCATTTATCCATTGGCCAAAGTGCTGGTGTCACTATAGAATGTGAAAGTGAACGTACCAAAATGCCCACCAACTTCTGCAGCAACATAAACCTTTTCACATTCTCCTTCTCTCACAATCGTGTAAACAGAAGGCTTGAAATGCTGTCTAACAGACAAGGCAAGACAAGAAACCACCAATCTGAACAGCTACACTGGTATGTTGTCAGACTCAATGTACTCAAGATTTAAAAAGCTGGAGTGAGACCTTGAAGTAAGACATTTATATAGACCATGTATGCAAATACATGACATACATTAGGCATCTATTTAAGTATAGACTAACTTTTCTCTTAAATTTTGTCAAATTTTCTGTTAGCAGACTCCTGAATACTTTCTGAAAGAGGAGCAGGGTCTCATACAGCACACTGAAGCTTGCTGATGGAGATTGATTTCTTTCTTGTTTTTTCACATACTCCTTAGACAATGATGTCTGTGGCACAAAACCATTGCACTGTATAACACCTTAACTGACATGTCCCATTATATTTAAAATTCTGTAAACAATTTACCAAGGAAGAAGTTGTGTATGTAAGTGGTATATAAATTCTAATATATTGAGGCTGAAAAGTGATAAAGGCTTCCCAGGTGAGAAGCGGGATCCAGAAGTTCTTGATTCTTGACAGGTTTATCTGTTAACTGGATAAATCTGGCATTTAGTTTTAAACTGTCAATTTATAAAAGGGATAAAATACTATCTATTATTTAATTCAAGTACTGAGGTAATATTTAATGTTTTAAAAAGTTATCAATATTTAAATACACCAGGTAACTGTCTCTATATAATTCCTGCCTCTCAAAGGGACAGATGAATTTTAGGTACAATATAACTTCCTGCAAGGATGATCTTAATCTCACCCTTTTGGATACTCTTTCTTTCTCTTTCCTATATTAAAAACATGTCTATATTATCAAACAAGCCTTGTTCTTTAGCAAGCTTTACCAGTCTGCTAGCAACTCTTTTCTTGAATTAATTTATGTAAGTTTTCCGCTTTTATTCTTTTGAAAAATCAAAAAAAAAGGGGTTTACTTTTTTCATGTACAAATATTTCCTTGCGGTTGTGTTTTTCCTTTTCATTTTTCAAATCTCTTACTTCAGAAATCTCTGCTATCTTCACATTAATTTACTGATAAAAGCCCTGAAACTCGCTCTTGTCATTTTTTAACAGTTCTTGTCACAAGATATAGAGGGATGTTTGCTTGTGGTTTTAAACAAATTATCAAAAAATTGCTTTCCTTCCAAACATAAATAATTGTGAAGAAAAATTCTTTTTTTTTTTTTTTTT
>NDXB01006270.1:100450-125491 GCA_002631895.1 Agapornis roseicollis | reverse complement strand
GTGGTTTTAAAAAAATTATCAAAAAATTGTTTTTCTTCCAAAAATAAAAAATTGTGAAAAAAAATTTTTTTTTTTTTTTTTTTTTGAAAAACGGCTGTGACATTGAAAATCTATCAAAATGTTATGAAAAGGTATAGAAAGTTATTGAAATAGCTCACTTTGATAATATTTTAATTAAAAAAATAATGAAAAATTGGAAAGAAACTAAAAATGTGAAAAATGGGTTCTTTTCCAAGCCCTTAAAAAAATTCAGATATCTTTGTATGAATTAAAGTTTTAAATGTTTCAACAAGTTATAACCATCTAATAATCAGGACTGTATATAGCGCTGCAAATGGGCATTAATAAAACATTAATACATCATTGCAGAGGAGCCTAAGAAGAGATCCTTATACCTTTTAACCTTTCCATAATCCTTAGCACTTTGTTTCCACAGCTTATATTCGTCTGTTTATTTTAAAGATATTACTGGCTAGATTTTGAATTTCTTGTCAGTTATGAATCTTAAAAACATTGAAATTTCTTGGGGTAAATGTACTTAGATACAAACGGACAAGTAAAATTTGTACCTCTAAGGTTATAACGAAAACAATAATGAAGAAATGTTAACAGATGCCACTTGTAACTTTACATGTAATCCAGTAAACTCCTCTTGTTTTGGCAGCTTCTAACTTGAACAAAATTCTTCCCAACTTAAAGTTGGGGAGGGACCTGGGGTGGGGGGTGTTAAAATCAGATACCAAGATTTCTTCACTCTGTGTTAAATATCACTTCTTTGCACTATTTGAATGCACGCATCTTGAAAATTATTACCAGAAATGGAATCATTCAAATACTTTCTTTCAACAAAGGGAAAATTGAAACATTTGTAAATGTTTTTCGGACTTCTCAGTTCATCACAAAGGAGGTTTTAACCTGAGTTCATATATGCTTACTTCGTCTTCTGCTAATAACCCCAAAAGTGCTACAAATGTATAGCTTTGTTAACATGTAAATAGGCATTAAATCAAGGATAACCAATTTTCTAGGTTAATATTTTGAAGAAATGGGAAACACATTGGTCCAATCAGGTTCAGAGAATTAGCCTTCTTATTCTGATCCTGTACTTCAGAAGTAGCTCATGTCATTATGTGGACAAAGGACATACAAACTGAAGAGGAGTGTTTATTTCTTCCAAAAGCACCAATATTTGGAAGCTTGAATGCCTTAAAGCCATAGCACTTTATTCTCTGAAACAGAAATGGAAATGGAGAGTTTGAAAGTCCCACCTGATCTTGTTTCTAACACTGCACTGTTGGCTAAGGGATTCTCCTCCACATAGTGAAAAGGTTTGCCTCCGTTACCCAGTACTTCAGGCACTATTTGAAGTAGTTGAGTCCTGCCACAAGGAAAAACTTCTCTAGGAAAAGTTCAGAGTCCAGCACGGCAATATGGGCAGCCCGGCCTATCAACGTGTTGGCTGTATTTGGCAGAGCATGGAACACGTTGTGTCTGATCAAAGTGCAGTCCTTCGCACCAATCAAAGGCTGGAGCAGGTTGTTGATCATTTCTGCATAAACAGGACCTGTAAAAGAGTTTAGATGTCACACCTACATGCAAAAGCTGCCATATCCCCTCTTTCCTTCCAGTGTTGTTTAATTACAGTCACAATGAGAAGGAAAATGGAAGCAAGGCCAAAGTGCAAGAGGTAACAGTCCACTTCAGATATTTGACAAACGTCAAGCATTGATCTAATGGAGGCACTGGCCATCTGAAGAGTCTGCTGAGGTTGCTAGCATGAAGAGTGGGACACTCAGCATTTAGGTTCCTTTTCTCTATGGTAGAAGGGAATACTCTTGTTTCCTTCAGGAAAGAGTGTTGGAGTCATGCTGCCTGTGAATTCAGATGCAAAATTATCTGACAAGACATTAGGGTTTCTCTGGGAGTCTAATGCAGGGTGGACATCACACATAGAGTTAAGGAGTTTACAGGGCAGAAACAATGGCTCAGGAGACTTGTACTCATAAATGGTCTACACTGAATGTAGATCTAGCTAGGTCAAACATCTCCCTGAGAAGCAACCACTGGAAGAGAGAGTTAGAGAGTTATCTTTTAATACATATTTGAGGTAGAATAGAAAAAGCTGCAATTTAGGCAAGATGTGTGAAGGCAACCATGTTTATTATTAGGCCTGGATGTGTCTTGTTGCTTCCAAAGAGTACTGCCATTTCCAGGTTGTTGCAAGTATGAAATAGGTATGAAATTACACTGAGCGTGATTTCTGGAAGTGGTGTCAAACTGAAGCCATGAAACCTTTTATAAATGAGGGAGACTGCTAATACCAAAGGCAATACCTGGGGCAATACACAGCCTGAGTTCACAAGAGGGTTAGGCCTCTGATAGCAGAAGTCATGATGCATTTTACAGATATTACAAAGCAAGATGATTTAAAATCTGTCCCTTAATTTGCTTTACCATCATCCAAATGCTATTGAAAACACAGCCTCCCCCCCCCCCTTTGGATGTGCTGAGAGAGATTTCATTATGTGGAACAAAGCTGAGACAATGCTAGTAAATCAGTAGGCTACAGAAAAACATTGTCAAGAGATAGTTCTATTATCATCACTTTCCAAAAAAAAAAAAAAAAGACTAAGTAAGAGGGAAGGGGAAGAAGCAGTAAGAAACCTTTGATTATGACCTGAATGAAATTTGTTTTCATCAAAGAGCTTCTTGAAAAGCTTCTTTTATTGATATCAGTAATTTCCTGTGGGAAGAGAACACTTTCTTCCTTATCAAATAAACATTTGAGTTTTCATCATGCTGATGAATAACCCTTTCTCATGCAAGAACCTCAGTTACACAGAAACACAGCTCCTCAAGAGTTATGGAAATAGAAAAAGGATCTTAAACATACCTGCGTGTCTGTCCTTAAGTGCATTTTTGCACATTTCTATTCTTGCTGAATGAAAGGGTACGTATCTGTCTTGGGGTGAGGCCACTAGCACGACATTTTTAAAATACTGAAGACCTGTGTCAAATGCATTAAACACATTTATCACAAAGACACACAGCAATGAAAACACATACAGTGTCAGCAAGGCTACTTCATGTTCACACACCTTTGAAACTCTACAGTGCAAAATAGAGGAAAATTAAAGCATGCAACACAAGCTTAAAATATTCATAATAGCTTAATCCTGGAGAAGAGGAGACTGAGGGGTGACCTCATCAATGTTTACAAATATGTAAAGGGTGAGTGTCAGGATGATGGAGCCAGGTTCTTTTCAGTGATGTCCAGTGATAGGACAAGGGGCAATGGGTATAAACTGGAGCATAGGAGGTTCCATATGAACATCAGGAGGAACTTCTTTCCTGTGAGAGTGACAGAGCACTGGAAGAGGTTGCCCAGGGTGGTTGTGGAGTCTCCTACGTTGGAGATATTCAAGGCCCGCCTGGACAAGTTCCTGCGTGATATAATTTAGGTTACCTTGCTCTTGCAAGGGGGTTGGACTGGATGATCTTTTGAGGTCCCTTCCAACCCTTAGGATTCTGTGATTCTGTGATTCTGTGATCCCATTTCTGCTGCTTCTGCAAACTGTTTGTGACTTAAGAACACCCATACAGGTTAATTGTATGCAATCAAAAAACTTAAGAACTGT
Source organism: Agapornis roseicollis (assembly GCA_002631895.1). Classification (NCBI taxonomy): domain Eukaryota; kingdom Metazoa; phylum Chordata; class Aves; order Psittaciformes; family Psittacidae; genus Agapornis; species Agapornis roseicollis. The sequence continues at coordinate 121,853 of NDXB01006270.1, read as the reverse complement.
CTCTGTCATAAGTCTCTATGTCATAGTCTCTATGTCATAAGTATTTGATTAAAACCTTAATTCTGCAAATACTTATGCTTCTAAACATTGGAAACACTTCTACAGCCCACTGTGGTCAATGAAGGGTTTTGGATAAATAAATGTCCACAAGAATAGGGATAAAATCCAAAACCAACACAATAAAATAGTACAATTTTCAAACAAAATAGAGAGAGGGAGAAGTAACAACTTCACTATGATGTCACGTTATTACATCATTGTTGAGCGAGCCTTGGGATCCAGCCCTGCATTCAACAGTGCCTTGATAAACTCACACTACTGGTACTTGGATTGGGAACCAGTAATCCTCCCTCTTCTCTGGGGGCAATGGGGTCACTGACGGATCATGGAAACAGGCTCCCTGTTTGCCCTGTCTGTGGTCTCTTAACCCTTCACCACCCACATTCAACAGAAAAGTAGGAAAATTGACACAGATGATCTAGTTTACTGGCCCAGAGAGTATCCTGAATACAAAAAGCTGTGGGTTTGATCTTCACCTTTTCCTCCCTCTCATGGGGAAGGGGCTCAGAACCAAGCCCTTTGATTTCTAGATCTTCTTAGGAGAGTTGACCATCATCACCACAAAGGAGTCCCAAAAAGTCTTGATGGTTGCCTTTACTAAGTCTGGCTGAAGCTGTTTATCATTTCTTGTGCAATCATACCAACTGAGTTTGTGACTCCAGACTGAGGTAAAAGTCAAGAAATCATAGAATCATATAAGACAGTGAGTGTTACCATAGCTAAAATCTAACGTGAAGAGGTTCAATGGGGATTAATGGTGATTTTTTTCTTTCAAGACAACCACAAGGAACAATTAAAGAGGTTGAAAAGTACCAGGGACTTCTAGTTTATGAAAGTCATGGCGGATACTTAACGAGTTATCTGGGAAAGCTGGCACAACGCTGCTACTGATATTTCTTCCTCTGTAGGGAGAAACCCTGAGCTATGCAATTAATTTTTGGAGCAGGGTGCTAGGTTAGGGATACCTCTATTTGGACTCAGCATGCAAGGTCATATGTTCCCATCTGGACCTACCTACTTCACATTTTTTTGCCTAAACATCTGCCTGGAGGATTTAGACTTTCCAGACAACCTTTTTCACATTCAAATTTCTGCTTCTGAAGGAACACCTTCTTTTATAGCCTGTTAGATCTCCAGTCTACCAAGCTAACAAACAACAAATTCCTTTCACTCACAAGACATGCTTGGGGATTCTTTGCTTAGGAATTGTGTAGATCTAATTTTATTTGAACTTGACAGTAGTAAAGCAGATGTCAACTGTGCTCCACAGAAATCAGAAACAGGAAAAGAAAGGGAAAATTCAATTAAGGAAATTTACATAATGTCAAGATACAGCATCTACCCATCGTTGTTTGTCATGCAGTGTGTTCATAAAAGTATAAAACAGCTCTATGTTTGTCAAACTAAGAATTACCAATTCATATTCATCTTAAGATAATCTTTGTTTTTTATTAGTGATGCACCAAAGTATGAGAAAAAATTAAGTATCAAGTACTGACCTCGTAATTCCCTACTTAGCACCAGTTTGCTCACACCCCATATTAAAAATAACTCATAAAAGAAAACATTTATTTGAACAGAAGGGTCATGCTTGCTTTCTTTTCTTTAGAAAAGCCTGTTTTATTTCATTTATTCATGGCAGACCAAGGAAATGGTAGAAAGATCTCTATTAAGACAGCATTTTTCCAGTGTGAGGCTATTCATCTCTCTCTGTAGTACAAAGGTGTCACAATAGACATGAATAAAATTTGCTTTACATCTCACAGAGTCGTATTTCCTAGAGACAAGCAATGTTCAACTTACAAAAAAAATAAAAAAGGAAAAAAATGGTTCTCATCTGGTAGCATAAATTAAGCAATGGTGGTCTGTCAAGAGTAATATTTCTCACATGCAGAATATAAAGTCAGGTGCATGTTTACTACAGCTTAGAGGTCTTATTTGGTGCTCAGTCTGGCAAATATATCCACTGATAACTGGCATGGGAAAAAAGCACAGATAAAATAGATAATAGATGCTAGATTTTAGAGCAGCCCTTTTCAAAATCAAGAGTGCTTAAAGAAAAATCATTAACAAAATGCAGATTTATTTTACTCCCTGGAGGACATGGCAATCCAACAAAATCCTTTGGAATAGCCTTTAGGATTCACAGAGCCTCATCAAGCCCTACTCACCTGTTTTTTGGCTGAGCTGATAGAGGAAACACTTGCGCAGATCCGCATTGTCCCTGAAGGTCAGTTGCAAAAGCGACCCTGACTTTTTCAATTTCTGCATGAGCCAAAGACCTGAAATGAAAATCAGTCCATATTTCTATCCTGTTTGCTAATTATCCACCAAGGCGATTAAGGACGTGTGCTTGCAGTAAGGGTAGCATGGTAATTCTGGCTTCCTCTTGTATTTCTAATCAACAGGGAGAAAAGTCTAAGGGCCTTGCTGGATACAGCTAATTGTTTTAAACTAAAAGAAAGTAGATTTAAGTTAGATATAAGGAAGAAATTTTTTACTATAAGGGTGGTGAAATACTGGAACAGGTTGCCCAGAGAGGTGGTAGATGCTTGTCCTGGTTTCAGCTGGGATGGAGTTAATTTTCTTCCTAGCAGCTGTCACAGTGCTGTATTTTGGCTTTAGTCTAAGAACACAATATTTTAGTAATGCTTACCCTGATCAGGGACTTTTTCAGGTTCATACTCTGCCAGTGAGGAGGGGAATGGGAAGCCAGGAGGAAGAAGAGACTGGACATCTGACCCAAACTAGCCAAAGGGGTATTCCATATCACAGCACGTCATGCCCAGTATAGAAACTGGAGGGAGCTGGCTGGAAGCCACTGACTGCTGCTTGGGAACTGGCTGGGCATCAGGTCAGCAGGTGGTGAGCAATTGTATTGTTCATCACTTGTGTTTCTTGAGTTTTATTCCTCTCTCTCTTTTTCTTCTTATTCTTACTGCTATTGTTCTTATTATTAATTTTTTATTATTGTAATTATATTTTATTTTTATTAATAAAGTAGTAAACTGTTCCTGTCTGTCTCAGCCTGGTGGTTTTATCGCTTTCCAATTCTCCTCTCCATCCCACCTTAGGGGAGAGTCAGCCAGCGGCTTTGTGGTACTTCAGCTGCTGTCTGGGGTTAAACCATGACAATGCCCCATCTTCTAGCTGGAGATGTCCCTGTTGATTGCAGGTTGGACTACATGATTTTATAGGTACTTTCCACCCCAAACTATTCTATGATTCTGTGATTATCCACATTGTGGTAGCATAGACACTCAGGAAGGCTGAAGGGAAATTCCATTCCCATAGCACTGTAAGTGCCTTCTTCAGCTTTGGAGATGCCTCTGTTTATTGGCAGTGTACAGGGAAGTGGAAGAATACAGTGGAAGCAAAGTCTCTGCTGCTTGCTCACCCATGGGTTTTCCAGGGAGCACTGTGCTGGACCTTGTAGTAGATACTGCAAACTCTTCTCATTGCATTTTTTCTGTGTGGGTTTGAACTCTTCAGTAAATATTTTCCAAAACTTCAGTGTAAAAGTCATGTTATTACTGCTTATTACTACCTTTGTGTGTTTCTCTCTCATGCACACCACCATGGCCTGCAGCCCATCATAGCTTTCCCATCAACTCTTACCTGTACTAACCAAAGTACTGTTGTTGTATAGGGTTCCCAGATGCGGCCCAGAGAGGGACAGGAAGGTGTGTAACTTGTTGAGGTAATAGCGAAACCTGGGGCGAGTTAGTACAGATCGAATGATGACGTTACCAAGGGAATGTCCAATAAAACTGTTGGGAAAGACAGACTTACATTAACACAAAGCCCACCCATATTTTACTTATACAAAACATAAGGGTGGCATAAATTGCTCTTGAGGAGACTCTTACCAGGCCTTGCAGTAACATCCTTTGGTATCACTTCACCTTTTTTTTCAGCCTAGCAGATACTCTTCCATATATAACAATATAAAAATTCATCTCACTGATTTAATGGCTTTTGACACAGGGCACATTTAGGAAAGCTAATTTCACTGAATGCTGCTCATGTAACTCAAACATTTACAGACTATTAACTGTCAGAACACTTACCTTATTCGGGATATAGAGAGGTTGTATAACTGGATATGCTGAATAATTTCATCCAATAATCGGTCAGTCATGGTATCGAAATCAGCAAAAGTATCAGTCTGGTGAAAAACAGAATGAGAGTGGATTAAAATACATTGCACTTATTGCAGACTGATGTTGTTTTCAAAGAAAAATGGAAGCAGAAGCATAATAACCAACCCAAATTTTCTTTGTATGTGCTCAAGGTCTCCAGGTCCTCTAAAATTTTAAGTTCCTCTTTTAGAGAAATTGCTGAGTGATTCAGAAGTCACAAGTGTGGTCTTAAAGCAGCCTGACTTGACACTGGGGAGAATGCTCAGCCACTGCATATACCAAATTCTGCACATGGTAGTAAAGCTTTTGGCATTTAGAGTTTAATGGATTACTATGCTAATATAATTTACAGCGGGTTATGCTGATGCTAAGAATGCAATCAAGATTATTTAGCCATCTTAATGAAATGCTGTGTGTTGGTTCTTCAACAGTTATCTGTAAGAGAATGAGTGTTTGAGAGAAACAATTTCTTGCTTGCAGCAGTACTTCAATTCTGATGCAATGAAACAAATAATTCATTGTCCAGTCTATAAGACTGCAGACAGATCTTATTCAGAACTGTGTCATGTGGCAATTCAACAGGACTCTAAATCTAATTCATAACTAATGAGATGCCATAGAAACAATCGTCAAATGTTGGAACAGCTATTCAGAGCAAACATATCAGTAATTAATGCTTTTGTGGCACAACTCATCTCGTTAATTGCAGCTTTTGCAAAGGAAAACATGAGCACATTCACTTTGCAATACAGCCTTAAAATAAATGTTCTCGTAAACCACAAACAGTCCACTAACCTCCTGTGTGCTTGTTTTGCCTGCATTGATAATTAATCATTTCCTCTTAGGCTCATTAACACAAATCTTTCAAGTTGCTTAAAAGTGGAAGGATATCAGCCTGAACATTAATCAAGTGACATATTTCACCTGCTTATATTTCCATTATTTAGTATCACCTCAGCCTGATTGAGCTTGTCAAATGTATCACAAATGAGGGCCTAAAAACCTGATTTGCATTCTCCTTTGTAAAGCAAACTTTAGCTAAAGCACCGATTTCATGGGTAATTTTGTGTGTGGTTCTCAAAGCAGGGAAAAAAGTGTGACAGGGTGCTTTTCAGCACCCAAATAGTCATCAAACCACACAGGTTCTACTTCCAGTGCCATGGGAACTTCCTCACTTTCCCAGTCTAAAAGTTCCCATAATGGACCCTGGAAAATGTTAAATAGAGATCTTGTAAGATGTTGCATTCTCTGAAAACATGAAAAGAAGTTTTGATGCAAGTCTGAAGTGGTCTCCTCATTATTTTCATCTTGTTTCACTGTGCAGGTCTGCTGCTGACAGATCTGCTCTGGGGAGCAGCAAGTTTTCAGGCTGTCACCAACTAGCCACTTCATAATATAAAAGCTGTTGAAAAAAAGAAGGTTGGGAAGTTTTGAATCAAGTTTCTCAGCTGCGCATAAATCAGAATAATATTTCTGACTGGGCACCGGAAAACCTTATCTTGTGCATAAAGTTAGGCCTCTGTGTCATAAATATGGGTTCTTTGCAGAGCAAAGCACAGATTCATTTCTGTTTCTCTGCCTAGGGTAGCAATGAATTTTTCTGGAAGACATTTCTTTATCCTCCAAGGAAATAAATCTTGCAAATGTTTCAACCTGAGAAACAATAGCTGATGCAGCAAAGCAAACTTAGAACACCTGCTGGATAATCCACATCCTCTGGAGAATTTAACATCACTTATCTTCCTGCTTTCTGTTGGTGCAGTGTTGCCTGGCATCCAACAGGCAGAGACACCAGGTTGCAAAGTTTGCAAACTGAGAGGATAAATCAATTTTCTTCTTTTAAGGTCTAGTCTTATAACTGCTTGCCTTTGACTTTAATGCTAGGAATATTGTCTGATGGATTTGAACACCCTATCACCTTAGACAGGACCAGGACAAGGCTTTTGCACTAAGTACTAAATAGAATTCCCTGAATTCTTCAGTGCTTTTGTTTCATTCAGCTGGTGAAAAGGCTGTGCTGAAGGTCCTGTTTCAGCAGTGTCAATGGTTTGTAGCAGATATAAAGATGGAAATTAGCTCCTTAATACCTGATTTCTTTCTGACATTAGGAAGTCCAGTTTTCCACCAGGGAGTCCCAGTTCTATAAAAGTCTTTACCAGCCGCAGATCTGCACTGTTACCTAAAAATAAATGGTGCTTTATAAGATGTAATTCAACAGAAAAATAACTAATATAGAGTCAATTTAACACATTCATCTTCCTATAAACCCTGACACCAAGGAGCTCTTGCTAAGTGCTGCTAAAACACCTCCCTACACCATAAGATCGTGCATTGTAACAGCTGGAGAGCAAGAATACCCACAGCCTGCACAGGTGGGGCTGGACCTCACCTCTCTGCTACTGGCAACTGCATAAATCATAGAATCATAAAAAGGCTTGGGTTGGAAAGGACCTTAAGATCATCTAATTTCAACCCTCCTCCCATGGGCAGGGGTGCCTCACCCTGGAACACATCTCCTTAAGGTTCTGTCCAACCTGGCCTTGAACACTGCCAAGGATGTAGCATTTACCACTTATTTGGGCAACCTGTTTTGGGCAACCTTATTTGGGCAACCTTATTTGGACAACCTGTTCCAGTGCCTCTCCACCCTCACAGTAAAGAACTTCTTCCTTATGTCTAACAGGAACTTCCCCTGTTTAAGTTTAAACTCATTGCTCCTTGTCCTATCACTACAGTCTGTGATGAATATTAGGCAAATAGTGGGGAAGAAAGGGAGAACATCAGGCCCAGAATAAAATTACTCTGTCCTCTATTTGCTGAACAGCAGAGGTAAGACAAAGTGCTGAGGTCTGCCTTTCCACCTTCACAGCTGGTGCAGTTCCCAGGGGACATTTCAGCCCTAGCAGGGGCCTTGGCACATGTGCTCAGGTATGGAGCTGTACCCTCATAGAACCACAGAATCATAGAATAGTTAGGGTTGGAAAGGACCTTAAGAACATCCAGTTCCAACCCCCCTGCCATAAGCAGGGACACCTCACACTAAACCATTCCACACAAGGCTTCATCTAACCTGGCCTTGAATACTGCCAGGGATCAGAGTCAGAGTAGCCTGTCCCTCAGNCATAGAATAGTTAGGGTTGGAAAGGACCTTAAGAACATCCAGTTCCAACCCCCCTGCCATAAGCAGGGACACCTCACACTAAACCATTCCACACAAGGCTTCATCTAACCTGGCCTTGAATACTGCCAGGGATCAGAGTCGCCTGTCCCTCGGTATTTGCCATTGAAGGCAAATGAATGCTAAAATACTGCCAGGCTGCTAATATCTTAAGAGATGCCCCATTTCGTACTAGGAAATTCCAAAGTCTTCTGAAATGTTTTGTTGGAAAAGGGGTACCTCCACCTTGTGAGAAGGACATTACTGTCACAGGGATATCGAATGGCAAAATGTCCTTGCACAAGCCAGCTAATGTTGTTTCCCACCTTTGCAAGAATGTCTGGCATTTTTTATCCCTCCTTCTCTGTAGTTTCAAGGTTAATATCTACAACTTTTCCATTGATGCCGGTGATTTGTCAAGAGAAGATTCATTTAACATATCTGTTTTCTGCTTAGAAAGCATAGATGTAAAAAATTCCAGGTCATGCTTCATCTGCAGTGAATAATGGTTTTATTCTTTCACTCTGGAAAGCTGGCCACTATTTACCCTGTAACAGTGTTTAAATAGCATTTTTATCCTGGTAGCATACTGCAAAACAAGCAACTGTGGAAAGAAAAGAGTTACTGTAAGGCACTGCTCATGCATACAGAAGAACTGATGTGTTTGGTGAGGAATTTTGCTTAAACAGCGACAAAGAAAGTTTCAGCACCCATTCCTTAGAGTAAATATTTTATATTCCCCTAGATTCTTTATTATAATAAACTGAATGACACAATAAGGACTAAATACTTAGCTAGGATACATAATCTCGGACTCTTCATTCTTTCACACTTGCTAACACTTGTTCTTTACAGCAGCTCCTCCTGGCCTTACCATCCAATCCATGGACACAGACAACCAGATGAATTCCATCTTCCAAATTTTCTTCCTCTTCCTCTGGTGGGAAATATGGGATATCAGAAGCCAGTACAGATACGTCACTGTACAGAAATCCTTCAATCTTCATTTCTTTTTTAAATTTTTCTTTGGCCTGATAGAAACTGGAGAATACATTTATTAATCACAGCAGAACTGGGTGTTCAACAACAAACCTTCCAACTAGAAACAAGGAGACTGCTATTAGCAAGAAGTCATGTTTTCAACCTTCAAGTAGAGACCTGGATACTATTTCTTATCTGTTCTGATTGAGAGAAATCAGCATGAGGTGAAAAAAATCTATTTCTGAGTGACTGGGCTACGCGCATATTGGGAATAGCTAAAGCTGGTTAACAGCTCACACCTTCCAGAGGAATGAATGATTTGCAACAAATAATTTCCTGGTGGCCCATAACACTCAGACTAAGATATAGAATTAGCATCTTAATGATATCATCAGTCTTATAGATGCTGAAATGCAAAATACATGATTTTGCTAACATCAGATGCATTTATAAGCAGGTAGAAGGTGTTCTTCCCATTTCTCAGGCTATGCAGTTAAAAGATGCACCTTGTATGGCAGATATTTTGGTTTGGTTTTGAATTCTTGTGAAAACATTCAGTATCTAAGAGGAAGAGCAGTTCAAGTGCTGAGAGAATGAAGCTACTCTCTTTCCCACTAAAAGCCTGAAATTCAACACATGAATTCACTCTAAAGCATTCTGTTGCTTGAAAATGCTAACCTCTTCAGTGGCTTTTTGACTTAGTGAAACCTATCCAGAAGTTTTAGGAATTAATAATCACAACATAAGTGCAGAATTAGGAAAAAAACTGGGATGGACCAGGTTAGGAGATATAAACCTTTAAAGTCTGGGGACATCTTAAGGCCACTTGATATAAAGGGAAGCAATTACTTACAGCAACCTAACTGACTTTAAAGGGACGAAAGAATGAAAAAATGGGCCATGGACCTGGAGGCCCTGGATTCACGTGCATGAATACATGCTTAAATATTTTGCTTCACAAAGAAGGACCAAATTTTATGCTTAGATTAAGCAGGACATACAGCAGGGTCTATAAAACAAGCTTCAAGATGCTTTCAAACAAAGAGAAATAAAGCCTTGGGTCACAAATGAATGCACACGCAGACAGCCAACATTTTGGGCAGCTTGAGAAATTCCCATGCTACTGTTTTCCTTCGGCACAGCTAGACACCAAAATATAACAGAAGCATACATGTGCTAGTATGTCAATCTGTGAAATGGGTCACTGTGAGCCGCAATGTGGCACATTTGGCATAGGCAATGAAGCAAGAAAAATCACCTCAAAAAGCTTCTTCTCCAGCTACTCAGGATGCAAATTCTCCCATTTCTCAGAACCTGCAGCTGAGACCCTACTCCTGTTTCATAGTGTAACTAATGACTGCAATTATTTAAGCAAAATAGAAGAGCTATAGCACTGTCATAGTGAACTAACTATCTGGGACCAATACTCCAGGCTGGGTAACCTTGATTTCATGAAAGAGGACCAGATCTTAAGAATTATTTAGACACCTAAATCCCACTCTTTTTCATGAAGATTAAGGACTTAATATCTTTTACAATCTTGGTCTCCCTGTGTTTTCATCTTTCCTGTCTATTTAGATTATTTATTCTGTATGAAACATTTGTCTATTTTAATTATTTATACTGCATTCCTCAGGCAGCAACTGTCTTTGAAGCAAGCTTACAGTATGCTTACTGCATTAGAGCCCTGAACTTCGTCAGGTTCTCTTGACATTACAGTAACACTAATGAAGAAAGTAATTAGACATTCTTACTTCAGCATCCTTTCATTCGTCTCTTCATCCATCTCATCTGAATTTGAAGAGACAACTCCAAAGGAGCCCAGAGGCTGGCGTGTGATGGGGAACACAGCCTGCTTTGCAGAGAAGCCGACCATAGCAGGGGTCTCTTTGAGCACAGAAGAAAAGGGAAGACACGTGGCTGTGCAAGAGACAGACAAGTTAACCACATCAACGGTCTTCCTACTTTCCAGGGCTACTCCTTCTGCTGTCACTGGATGAAACCCAGTGCCATTAGCAACAAGTTTATGCTCTTGGCTGTTGGGGTCCTGAGGATACTCAGCCTGGTAGGATCCTGCAGCAGGGTTTGCTGAGGCAGGTGAGTCATTGAGCTCAATTTCTTGCAACCCTTGCATTTCTGCATACACTGCTGAGCTCTCATCAGCTAGAGAGCTACCACACTCTCCTTGCATTGAACCAAATTCAGTTGAGGTCTCTGAAGGAGCTGGAACACGATAGCAAAAATGTGGTACCAGCTTTATGCTTTGAGAAAGACTCTCCTCTCCTGAAGTTCTGCCATTGGAGTAAAAGTCTTGCTGTATTTCTGAACTTTCCAGCTTAAGTTTGTCCTTTGGATCCTCAGTGCATGCATCAAACTTTTCTATATTTTTGTCAAAGTAATTGCAAGCCCTTGGTGTTTTTAAGCTGCACTCACCATTGCTGTCCAGCGACTGGCATCCAGAGATACTGTCTTCAACCTGCTTTGGACAAATGGGTGTTCCAACATTTTCCAAACTACAGAGAGAATCTGGAAAACCTTCCTTCTCCTCCTCCGCTTGTAACTCAGTGTTACCGCTACTGTGTTTGATAGAGGGTTTTTGGGAGCCTCTTGGTTGTTCACTTCTGGTGGTGATGGACTCAGAAAAGTCCATGGTTAATTTTCCATCTCCACCCTCTGTTTTTCTGCAACTTTTTGAGTTTCCTCCTGACTCTCCTGAGGTTGTTTCACTGTGTTTGGATATATCTACCTCTTCTGCAGGCTCTTCTGGGCTACTGATCTGAGGAGCTGAGACAGATTTTGTCAGTTTGGTAAGCTCCACTTCCCTCTCCTCTTCCTCAAAGGGCAAAGAGCTGATGGATGTGAGTGATGCTTGGATCCCACTGGGCAAGCTGGTATTGCTTTCCGTGTGGCCACCCTCCAGGGAGTTTCTGTGGATGACGTGTCTCCGTACCAAGTGGTGCAGGATCTCTCTATCACTGGGCAGCTCCAGTGCCCGGCTACGAGCATCAGACCATGCCACTGAACTCGGTTCACTTTCAATGCCTGAATCTGATATTATAGAGGAGGATCTTTTTATGACCCCTGACATAACGGTGAATTCTTCACACTCCTCACCTCGTTGTTCCTTTGTGAACAATTTCACTTCAAAGCTGTGTGTGGGCAAAGCTTTTAAAACAGGGAGCAGAGCCTTGGGGTCTGGATCGCCTCTTTTTTCAAGACTGGTTAATTCATTCAGTGCAAGCTCAGATGAAGTGAAGTCATTCCCAGGATGCCTAGGTTCATCTGGTTTATGTATTTCAGTCCTGTCTTCTGAGCCATCAGTTCCACATGCTCCGCACTCATGCTGAGCACTGACAATTAACACAGGCTCACTTTTGTGGGGATCCTTATTGCTAGGGTTTGTATCTCCACAGGTAACATCCACTGCAAGTCTGTTGTGTTTTAATAAAGCTTCCTTGGCTGATTTAAAGTCATCTGCTGTGCATTCTGTATTGCCTGGCTCTGAGTCAGAGGTAGTTTCCTGACTTGAAGCAAAAATATTTTCAGGTTTCCTTTGGCCTGCTTTGATCACTGTACATACCTGAGATGTGGAGTACTGGTTTAAACTCTTAGCTGTATGTGCAGCACCTTCAGTACCACTGTATATGCAGGAGGGATTCCCATTTATCCTATCTGTGTGTATTAGCAGAGGACCTTTCCCAAAGTCTCCTTTCATTACTGCAGTGGCATCATTTGATGAAAAATCCTCATTATCATCTGTTACATCTATTTGAGTGTTTGCAGGAACCTCAAAATCTGGGAAAACTTCCAGATTCTGATCTGAAAGAAAGAAAGAAAGAAAGAAAGAAAGAAAGAAAGAAAGAAAGAAAGAAAATAAATAAGTAGTACCTGCAAGGACACAAAAATTACCCGAAGGTAATGTGGGACTTTGAAAAGCTATTGTAAGGCCTAAATCAGTACGTACATTTATATTATATAAATTATACATACATTAGAGGCATATTACAAGTGCATGAAGAGTGCACTTAACCAGAATTATACTCACTAAACTAAACTATTGCAGTTAAGCAAAAGAAAACAGCATGAATAAAATATACGTTCTTTAGTATAACTGTGTTTAACCTGTTAGATTTTAAGCATACGCAAGTGAAACAAAGCTGGTATTTCTTTGTATTCCTGCTGTCATACGACATTGGTCATACTACAGCTCTTGCTTATGAGTGAGATTAATACTCAGTTTAATAGTTTAAATATCTGTAATGAGCATTGCCAAAGTTTAGGTAGTCAGGGAACTCTAGAAGAGTGGAAATTTTGGACCACAGTTCGTATTTCCTAGAATATGGTACCTATAATATTATACATACTGCTTCCTTGCTCATGTTACTATTGGAGTAAAAAGAAAAGGAAACCAAGGACTATGAGGTTTTACTACAAATCTGAAGAACTAAATAACTTGTTAATTAGGAATCTGATTTGGGTGCTCAAGAGGAAAGTATTATTGAAAGCAATGCTGCCTTTCAGAGGCAGCATGGGGTTTCTGCCGAGATCTGGGGAGTTTATTCTGAGTTTTCTTACCACTAGATGTCCCACTGGGGATGAAATTCACAGTGCTGGTTTTCCTTTAAATTTGTACTGTAACAAAACTCCGAAAGATTTTGTTTTCTTTCTACTTTTTTGCCTCCAGCTCTTGTAACTACGCAGCTTATTTTGAAGGTAAAAATATGAAGCTACAAGAAATACTCTGGTTCTAGGCGAAACAGAAGAACTCACCCATATTACATAGCAGATCATAGTCTTACCCAAGCCAGATTCAGCCCAAAGAATGTAAAATAGTTTACCTTGACCTGGGGGAGTGAACCTCCCTCAGCTCAAGCTGTCTCTCTGTGGCGTTTCACTCACCTTTGCAAGGCATATCCATGTACCTATCTTCAAAGATAATTGGGAGAGTGTTCCAGTCCCCATCTATGTCGAGGCATTCTGCTGGAAGCGGGGGCATGCTGGTGAAGTACTCTGAATTACGGATTTCTGTAGAAATCTGACCGTGACTTTGAATCCTGGGAATAAAGTAAGGAAGAAATTGAGTGTTTGAGTAGTTACTGTGCTGTATCCCGATCGCTCCAGAAAGCCTGGCAGCAAAGCTGGGGGTGTGGTTAGAGAACAGAGGCAGCGTGTTTAACAGGAGAGGAGGCAATACGGCATGATGAGGGATACCTGGTGCTCCTAGGAGGTTTCCTGTGAGTTGATTTCAGTTCAGATCTCTGAGTTAGAAATACCTGCAACTTGCACACTGCAAAACCCTTGTTCCAGCTGCTACTGCCACAGGCTCCTATTAACTACCATAACTCATTGCTGTCCTTCTGGGTTCACTACAGACGAGACCAGATCCCTCAGCTGGCTTTCCAGTATATCTCCTCCAGCTGTGGCAAGAGTTTCAAAAGCCAGATGCAGGGTGCCATAATCAAAGACTTGATTGAGCAGTACAGGGAGGAACAAGGCCAAGAAAGATTCATAGCAGGCCCTCAATTTTATGTATATTGGTTCTCAGAGGACTCACCGTGATATCTTAATGTGTGTGCATTCAGAAGAGCTAAGATACATCAGAAGGTTATGTGGAGACCTCATATCAGCCTTCCAACATCTGAAGTGGGCCTACAAGTAATCCTGGAGCTGAACTCTTTATCAGGGACTGTAGCAACAGGACAAGGGGTAATGGCTTTCAATTTAAACAGGGGAAGCTTAGATTGGATATAAGGAAGAGGTTCTTTACTGTAAGCGTGGTGAGGCACTGGAACAGGCAGCCCAAAGAAGTGGTGAATGCTCCATCCCTGGCAGTGTTCAAGGCCAGGTTGGACAGAGCCTTGGGCAATATGTTCTAGGCTGAGGTGTCCCTGCCTATGGCAGGGGGTTGGAACTTCATGATCTTAGGGTCCTTTCCAACCTAAACCATTCTGTGATTCCATGATTCTAGGTCAGTCACTGCCTGTGGGCAGAATTAGAATAACTGTCTCCATCTTTCAGGCCATGTGAAATGCTATCTGGCTTTCATCAGTGAATGTGACATTCAACTAGCACATGAATATGGGTTCAGCTATTATAAACACAGTAATTTTACTTATGAGCTTTTCTATGTAAACATGATCCTCATGCAGTAGGAAAAACATGAAATGCATAGTTTGTTTATTTGTGTTGACCCTAATGAATTCATCTGTTCATACTAAGAAATAGAGGAAGGCAGCAAGCTTCTCTTAAATGATCAGCTGAAAGCAATTCTGCACAGATCCCATAGGACAGCACAGTAGCAATATTTCAAATTATCATTAGCAAAAAGCAGGTAATCATTATATGGCAGTGAACTGGAAAAAAAGAACAACCACTTTACATTATGAAGCAAAACTCAAACAGCAGGTTTGTAATTCATGCCAGTGTAGAATATTCCTGTGTCCAGACACAAATAGCTTGCTCAGACCAGCACATCAGCTTTAACTTCAGAATGCAATTATTGCTGTTTATCATTTGCTCATACCTGTAGGCTAGTTATTCTTTCCTCAAAGATAAACAAGTCACTGGTTGTTAACACATGACTCAAAGAGGAGTCACAGACAGCTAACTGCTCATTCTTGCCTGCAGCAACACCTAGGTGTTTAGAGTTAACTCTTGACAACATAATAAGTTCTCTCTGACACATTCATTAAAAGCATCAACATTTTATTAAAGACCATGTCTAAAAATAATAAAGTAAACTTGTTTTGAGACCAAACTCTGGCACAAAAGATGAATACTTGGTATTAAAAGGTGTGAGAATCTATTTTTTTCCCCTATAAAATATTGAAAGGATAAGTCACCCACCCTGCGTGATACCCAGCCTATTGAAAATGGTGTGTCCTCATCTGTCTAAGCAGTCAAATGCTGCCAGGCATGGAGGTGCATGGCCTCATACAAAGCTCACAACAACAGCACAGGAAGCAAAACCAAGATTCTTGATTGGTAAGAAGGAAGACAGAACTGGGGGAATAAAACTCGTTACTGTTTGAGGTGGTTGTACAGCATTGGCACTCTCAGATCTGACCTCACTTAGCTGTGTGAACCCGATTAAAACTCCCTATTGCAATTCCCAACATTGATAATACTCTATCAACCAAGACTCCGTTTTTCCAATACATAGAATCATAGAATAGTTTAGGTTGGAAAGGACCTTAAGATCATCCAGCTCCACCCCCCTCCCATAGGTAGGGACACCTCACACTAAACCATGCCACCCAAGGCTCTGTCTAACCTGACCTTGAAAACTGCCAAGGATGGAGCACTCACAACTTCTTTGGACAACCCATGTCATTGTCTAGCAAAGTCAAAAAGAGAACATAACTATGCCATGAGGCCTGTATAGGCTGAATTTACTACATAGATCTACTTATAAAGTCTGTAAACTACTTTATTATTTTTTCACTCAGTCTCCTTGACAATCACTGAGGAAAAAATATGTTTATCTGCAGGAATGGTTAGCTCTGTGGCTGCCTGCAGAAATAAAAACACTTTTGCAATTAGGCTTCCTCCTGTGCAGGGTTATGTTTGCTTGAATGGAACGATAAGTATCTGTGCCCTCACCCCAGGATCTTGACATGGGTTTTCCCTTGTACATCACTCACTTAAAACCTGATATGAGAGGACTAAGTGAGCACAGCTGGGCCCCGCTCTAATTTGGCAGAGCAAGGTAGCCATGTACAACCCATCCACTAATGAAGTCATGGCCCTTTCCATCAATGTTGAATCAGACCTTAAGTCCCTAGTGACAGCTCTGAGAAAGTAGTTTCCTTCTTTGCACTACATCAGAAGCAGATGTCTCACTTAAGCCTCATCACTGCAACAGGACCTGATGTCATGGCCTTAAAACCCTTTCTGAAAGATGTGTTTCCACACTGGCAATGCTGTGGTCTCCCTGTGGTGACAGGTTGTTTCAATGGAAAAACAGTCTGGACATCCCTCATTACTCAGAAATTCCAATCTGAGCATTTTTGGACTCTGCCTTCAGGGGTCAGGTGCTGAGTATTATCTGTGTTCTCCACTTGAGAGCACTGGATTAAAATGAAGGTAGGACCTGCCCTGGTGTAGCTTTAAAACTGGCTCCTCATACTGCTCAGCTTGGTTTCAAGCAAGGATTGTCAAGCAGAAGGAAATATTAACCTTGCCATCGTTTTAGAGCATGTTTTTCTGGATGGATCCCAGTGCAATGTTTGTTTTCCAGGACTGCTTTGCATTGTAGATTCTCAGTCAATTAATTATCAGTCCTGAACTCCTATCACTCACAAGGTTCCTCCAGCTAATGCGGTAGTATTCGCCATTCCTGTCCTCCACTGCTGCATCTAGTGAATATCCACAGCTTTGCACTGGCTGTTTATTGCTTCTGGCTGCATTAAAAGTCTTTTCTGCTATAGAAAGTAGGGCTGGACTAAACACCAAAAGAAATCCATTACTACCTACCTCCTAAAATGTTTATTATGATGGTAAAAAGCAAATTCTTAAGTGTTAAGGTTTTGTTGCTTGCCAGCAGTTATTTCCCATTAAAAGTATCGGTAATGGATCTAGTGTAAGGAGTTTAAGAAGTTAAGTGAAGAAAGATATAAAAAAATAGATCTGCCTGCCCTGAGGCTGGTGATACTCATGGTGATATGCTTTGAAGAGAATTGCATCCAACTGTGACTGAGAAAAGAGGTGGGGAGAGAGGGATTCTTCATCGGGGGCTGTAGCAATAGGACAAGGGGTGATGAGTTTAAACTGAAACAGGGGAAGTTCAGGTTAGATATAAGGAAGAAGTTCTTTACTGTGAGAGTGGTGAGGCACTGGAACAGGGTGCCCAAAGAAACTGTGAATGCTCCATCCCTGGCAGTGTTCAAGGCCAGGTTGGACAGAGCCTTGAGCAACATGGTCTAGTGTGAGATGTCCCTGGCCATGGCAAGGGGGTTGGAACTGGATGATCTTAGTGTCCTTTCCAACCCAAACCATTCTATGATTCTGTGATCTCCTGCATTGTATTTCTAGAATACAGGAATCTTGAAAATAATAATTTCTGGGGTCTGATTGCAGTCACTTACGTTTTACACTGATTTCAATGGTTTTACAATACGGATCTAGAACAGAACCTGTGACTTCTCTCTAAACAAACTCCTCCATGTCCAGCAGAAAAAGAGCTCAGTCTTGATCATAAAATGTTTTAAACTGCATTTTCAGATGTTGCAGTGACAGGGGAAGGTTAGTGGCTTACTTACAGGTTTTCCTGAAATGTGAGCACAGCAGGTTTCTGATGCTCGGTGTAGAAGAAGGCTTCTGAGAATCTCCTCACCTGAGGAAGAAACACACAAGTTAAACTTAAGATCTGCTGAAAGGTGAGGAGTACAATCAGGCTAATAACAAAGCAGTGACTGTCAGGACATGATTCCTTAGTATCCTCTGTCTATGTTACATCACTCTGGTGACAGAAAAAAACAAAGAGCTCAGTTCTGCTTCCCTTTCCCAGTCTAGCACAATGCTGCTAGTGTCGTTGCATATTTTGCTGGGAGGGAACAAGTGCCCCTTGACAGTAAATCAAGATTTGCTTACATTAATCTTCTACTTATCTAAAAGCTGTTAAATTTACCATATTCCCTTGTACTCTTGAAATAGAGAAGGAAGAGTTCTCTTTCCCACTGTGCAAACCATATAGCAGTAGCAGAATAAATTATTAAATTAGAACAATTTGCAATTGGTCATCTCTTCTATGAATCCATCCACAGTGACACCCAAGAAGTAAAGCAAGTCTTATATATCAGCCAGAGGAATATAAGCCTTACCATAATAGAAACACACCTGCGTATGTCATGATACTTACATTGAGAGCTCTTTAAAACTCTTCATGGACATTAGATCTGTTCACTGTTGGATAATCAATTATAAAAAAGCCACAGCTTTGAAGTGGCTGGCAGAGCAGAGTGTGAAATAAGCTATAAAAAATCAGTGCTGCTATCTGCCCTGGAATAAGCTTTGAGTTTAAATGAATCAAGCATAATATACCATCAAATGTACTAAGATATTAAACTGCAGCCCATATGTTATTAATAGTATTTGTAAAAATGACCTCAGTTACAGCATCAGAAAATGGTGATGAAAAGCGTATGTCAGAGCATCTCAGCATCTCCCTATATCTCAATTGCGCTTTAATAAACAGCCTCTCTAATAAAAGGACGAACATCCCTTCAAAAAGACTGGGTATTATAGTATGACTTTCATCTGGGGCTCTCAAACTCTTTTCCAGACCTGGGAAAGTGTAATTACATGGAGTTTGTAGGGGTAGGAAGTGAAGCACACAAAGGTGTGTAATTTGCTAAAGGCTGAGCAGGCAGTTGGCATCAACCTCAGGCAGGATTCACATTGCTGGAGCTCAGAGCATGCAGAGGTGGGTCCTTTGGCTGAAAGCAGCCCAAGTGCTCTCAGAGCCAAGGATGGCCTGGTCGAACTAAACAATGGAGTCTTAGCATCAGTCGCTCAGTCACCTCCTCCTGAATTTTATGCCTCCTTTTTGCAAGCTAAACCATGCTCCAGGGGAGAACTGGAGAGTTCTGGTCACTCTGGAGAGTAAATGGACCTCCACTGACTTTGACAGTTCAGCTCAGGCGACATCCTGAACTGATGTCTGTCAATAACCAAGAATGTCCTAATAGAAGACACTGTACTTGTTGAACTAATTAGATAAGGTGATCTCAAAAAGTCAGCTTGAAATGAGTGGTTTTATGCCTTTATTATCAAGTACAAGAAGCAGCTTACACATGAACAATATTAATATTTTGCTGTGTGCACATTACTAAGAGAAAAGCAAGAACTAGTTATATATATATATATATAAGAGGTTTAGATTGGATATAAGGAAGAAATTCTTTCCTGTTAAGGTGGTGAGATGCTGGAATGGGTTGCCCAGGGAGGTTGTGAGTGCTCTATCCCTGGCAGTGTTCAAGGCCAAGTTGGATGAAGCATTGGGTGACATGGTTTAGTGTGAGGTGTCCCTGCTTATGGCAGGGGGGTTGGAATGAGATGATTTTAAGGTCCCTTCCAACCCTAACTATTCTATGATTCTATGATATATTTTATATACACGTAGTTAAGAGAGCCCATTTATATACCTCATGGTAGTTTTGTGAAAGAAGGTGAGATAAAATCATCTTTTTGGTTATTTGTCTTTATGATGTTTGTGCTTTTTAAAACAAATGCTTATGATTTATGTATATCTAGCAAGTACAGGCAATACCTACTTCTTCCCACACACCTCTTGTTCCATGTTTGATTCTGATATTCCAAGTGCAATAATTTTACACAGGATCATGAGTACCATAAAATCAACAGCCTTCATTCCAGAAACTGAAATCTGTAATTTCAAATCCTGGGCTTCACCTCTTGTCCTGCTCACCCCATTTCAAGAGAATATCCATATTGGCAGAACTGTATTGGAAATTTATATCCAGATAAATCAGCCATGTTTATTAGGAGGTTACCATTATTGAACTTGCTTTAAACTTCTTAACATTACCCTTAGCATGTGATGTTCCTGAGTCAGATAAGCTGTGACTTCTGGATGGAGTGTTGCCACCTCCAGGAACTGAGACCACAGGGCTAGGAGATGGGAGCAAAGCCAGGCGAGGTCCTTGCTTATCTGTTCTGCTATCTTCTCTGGGTTGCTCAGCAGCTGCAGGAGAGAAAGGACATTTTGAGATCAAGACTGTGTCATGAAGGAAAATAATTTTGCAGGTTTTCCTTTGAGGAAAACAACAAAAAATCCCTCTTGATTTAGAATTATTAAAGCTACCATTTTCAGTTATTTCACCCCAAATAAAGCTGGTGAGACTTTTGCTTTTACTCTTTAAAAGCCATATATTTTAGTGCAAAGGGTCTCATCTACACAACTGGAGAGCAAGAAGTAGGAACAACCTCAG
This sequence comes from Agapornis roseicollis, assembly GCA_002631895.1. Classification (NCBI taxonomy): domain Eukaryota; kingdom Metazoa; phylum Chordata; class Aves; order Psittaciformes; family Psittacidae; genus Agapornis; species Agapornis roseicollis. The sequence continues at coordinate 101,562 of NDXB01006270.1, read as the reverse complement.
TGTTTGTGGAGACTTTACTGCAGATGTAGTAATCGAGGAAAACACAAATAAAGTGGATTCCAAGTTATCCACCAGATGGTGCTGGATGCTCTGAAATAAACTGTGGCCCATCATTTTTCTGCTAGCAAAAGCTTTCTTACCCATGTCAGACTAGGATACCAGATTGGTGATTGGGGGCAATGAACAAACCCAAAATCAAAACACTGTGTCCTCAACACATGATGAAAACAGACATCCCAGAGTCTGCTGCTGCTTCACTCCCACACCACGACATGCTGGAGTTCTCTGCACCACCAAGATCTAGGCTGCAAATCTCTGCTACAGCTCTGGAGCTCAGGGAGTGCATATCAGAAGCAAAGTCTCTGTGCATCCATTTCCCTGGGTTCACAATGTCTTTAACATGAGACAGACATTTTACCCCCATGTTTTGGCATAAGAAAGTAGAGAACTGAGCTTTGTCTGTTCCTAGGGCTCACCTGCTTCTATGAACCTGGTAACACTACAGGAAATACTCCCTAAATAGCACCAGAAGAATCACTTATTGGTTCTTGGCCATGTCTTTCTTTGGTTAGAACTGCAGTCTAGCTGAAAGCCTCCTTATTTTTCACATTTTATTATGCAGGTAGATTGCTGACGCTGCAAACTAAGCCATGGCTAAAAGCAAATTGTCTGTGTGGGAAAGAGAGAAACAGAGAAAATGTGTGTGTGGATCATGCAGACATTGTCACTGAGTTTACCTTGTTTGGGCGCTATTCTGTTTTAATGACTTCTCCAAAAATGGCACAATCTCCAGTACCCATTCAAGAACCAGAAAAATAAGGGGGATGCTGCTGGTAGACGGCAGATCCTGCCCAAACATTTGTCTTTGAGGAGTCAGGATACTGCTCTATTTACTGCACCCAATTTTATATTGTGTATGCAAAATCTTTGACATTATTATTATTTTTTTGTTTTACTTAGTCAGTAAGTCACCTCTCACATCATAAACTGGAAGCACAGACTTTAAAGAAGATGCAAGCAATAGTAGGAACAGGTGTATATGGCTATTTTCCTAGTTTTGAAAGGGGAGGGAAGGGAAGAGAAGGGAAGAGAAGGGAAGGCCTATGCTATTG
>NDXB01006270.1:89252-100440 GCA_002631895.1 Agapornis roseicollis | reverse complement strand
TAAACTAAACTGGAAGCACAGACTTTAAAGAAGATGCAAGCAATAGTAGGAACAGGTGTATATGGCTATTTTCCTAGTTTTGAAAGGGGAGGGAAGGGAAGAGAAGGGAAGAGAAGGGAAGGGAAGGGAAGGGAAGGGAAAGGAAGGGAAGGGAAGGGAAGGAAGAAAAATGTCTTCTACTAAGTGTGTGGCTTGCTGCACAGCCACACACATGACAAGAGCTTAGCAACACTATTGATTTAAATCAAATCCCAGGTACTTCCTCAAAGGAAAAGCTAGCAGTTAAAAAGATCACCAAATGTGATTCTGGCTACTCCACTCACATAACTGCTGCTGGGCTGTTACCTGTGATTGCACTTTTAAAGCCACAGTCAGGGCAGTCTGGCTTTAACAATGCTGTTGTGCAAACCAGATCAACAAGGTTTCTTTTGAGGAGTTATTTTTCTTGTTTATTTACAAATCAATCACAATTTAAAAAATAATTCCCTTCCACTTTCTCCTGCACTGAATATCTGCTGTGTTCGTCAGCTGAATACAAAGCTATGGCAGGTTAAACTCAGGATTTTTCCTTCTTCTGTTTGTATTTGATTTTCAAAATGGACCTGCCTCTGGTAGCACAGTGAAGACTAACCCCACGGACTTCTGTCTCTGTGGTTTTTAATAACATCTTCTTTATAAATGACTGTTTTTCATATGTTCTGCTGAAAAGAAATGGTTTCAGTTCACATACTCCTAAAGGCAAAATACTGGGAGAGCATTGCCAATACTGATCTCTACACTATACAGAGGTATATAAGACTTCAGTGCTTTTGCTGCAGTGATGGTCAATGCTGCAGCTATGTCCCACCAACATTGTAGAAGTTCTCAACACTTATGTCTCCTTGAAATCACTGTCTTTATAATGAAATTATGCATTGATGAATAGAAATCTATCATTCCATAATGCTAAGGGAAAATGTTTTCACAGCATAGAGGAAAACAAAAGGCTTTAGAACACCCCAAAGAATCAGCTCTTCTAGCAGTTGTGTTCACCTGTCTGTTGCTATGCTGTTCCCATCAGCTTGCAAACAACAAAGTAGTCTGACTTTACTAATATTGCCATGCAAAAAATGTCAATAAGCTTTTGGGAAGAGTGAGAATGGGACAGGAGTTAGACAACACAGTGAAATTAATGCTGGCATTTTCTGATATATGCCAAGCCAATATGGACCTCCCTAGACTCACTGAAAATAAGTCCAAAGGAGACCTATAGCATTTGAGCTTCAAAATCTAGTAAACCTGAGCCAAATAACCTATGTTTCTCTAAATTAAATTTATACAAAATCAGATTTCTTCCAAAAGTATCTAAGTCACGACTTAAAATTAAGAAATTTGCCATTTCAAACATTTTTCACCCATGGCTGACAAACATCAGCCCACTGTTCATAACTGGAGTGTGAATTGAATGTATGTCCAGTTTGGTTTAGCTTCAGCTTCCCTCTGTTAATTGATTGTTATTTTGTCATTATTCCCTGTGCTGTCCCTCATGCTAACAGACCAAGTAAATGAAATCTATTAAATCTCTGGTTATAAAGCATTTTCCCCAATGATCAGCTGACTCTTGCATTTCTTTCTGGCACCCTTGATGACTTGTCAGTGTCTCACTTGAAATAAGCATAGCAGAAGCAAGTTTAAGAAAGTAGTTCTGATACTTCTGTGCCCAAATCCCTTTTTTCCCTCCCATGAGCCCTTTGAGACATTTAGGAATTTTTATTTGAAGCGATATGGCTGTACAACCTGGCAAAGTATCTTTTCTCTTGTCAGCAGAAAAGCTGCAATTGCAACCTACACCCAAATATATTTTTCTCTGCATATCTGAATCTCAGGGCTAGACTCATTGAAGGATGTTAAAGCAATCCAGCTGGTGACTTGTTAAAAGTGACAGAAACATCTTGTGAGCAATACAAATTATGTGAATTTGTTGGTAGAAGAGAAACATTCAACAAACTTGTACAAATGGAACCAAATTCCTTTTCTCCTCGCTCTGATACATGACTGGGCTGTCTCAGTGCACTTGAAAAATGAAACTGAAAAATGTACAGGCAGATTCTGCTGAAGAAAATACCTGCAACTCCATACAAAGCTGAGATAACGTCTCTTCCACAGATAACTCCTCTAGGGAAAAAACACAAAGAAAACAATCAGGTTAAGAACAGTAGATGTGAAACGCTAATGCTCTGCCATTTATTTCATGTGAGAAATAGGTCATTCTATATTCTTCCCCCACAGAAAAATTTGGATGGGGGCACTCCATAACCCACCTTATCCTGGTGCAGGTGAGGGCACAACTTTTGTTCATGTATCCTGGACCACTAAACCTGCAGAAGCTCTGGAATGCTGTTACTAGAACAAAACCAACGGAATTCAGCTTTCCGTTGTCTATCCTCTCTTTTACTAGAAGTTTGTTTGTTAGCTTTTGGTATTTATGGAAAACTCCAGTACTGAATGCAGAGTTTCACCATTGCAAATGATGTGCAAGAAAGTTCTTCCTATTGTGCGGCACAAGACTGTGTAAGTGATAGCAGATGTCAGACTAGTAAAAGACTAGGCATCTGTGTACTGCCTTGCAGAGTGCAAAGCACCTCTCCACCCCTACAGCAAACAGCAGTGCTTTGATGTAGTCCTGAGAGAATCTGTCACAGGGACACTTCACTTTAAATGCACCGCAGATTCTGAGGCAGAGGACATAAATCAACTCTCCAACTTCGGCAACTTGATTTTGCAATGTGGAACTTTATAACAGCATCTGTAAAGAAGCAAAGCAGAGCAACCAACTGGCCAGTCTCCAGATGATGCTCTTAAATAGTAATAAGAAATGGGAAAGGACAGATTGAGATGGATAAAGCCTTGAAAAGACCCATCCTTAGTTGGTGAAACCTGGGAAACAGTTATTCTACTTTTCATGTCTAAGCTAGGCTATTATCTTCTTAAGATGCTACTCAAGGAGCTAAAAAAAAAAAAGAATTAAGAAACTCTGCAGCGATTTATAATCCTGGATTTATTTTAACTGTCTTTAGAAACCTATGATGAGATTAATATGGCCCTTATAGATGTTTATAACCAAATGAGTCATTTACATTGGCCCCCTGGTCAGTGGACAAAAATGAGCAAATACAAAGTGCAGTTCATCCCAAGGTACAAAGCACTACTTGTCCAAAAAGACATTTCATTGTCCTAAATGGGTCTGCTTCTCCCCAGTGACTGTAAGGAGAAAGATATAAAAATCTGCTTCATATTCATCATATTGGGTGAATCTTACACCCCATAAATTTGCTAAGTTTTAAAACTGGCCTCAAAAAAATTAGCTTTAAATCCAAATCTCCATTAAATTTTCAGACTGTGAGTAAAATGATGCGAAAAGTACCCTGCTCAAAAGACATTTAGGAAATCTGCATGTGTTACAACAAGTACCTTTGCAAATTAAGTGCCTGCTTCAGTACCGGTAGTCATTTGAAAATCAAGATAATTGTATTTAGAAAGCCAATATGTGTTCTGGGGTAGTTCTTGAGTTGTAGTCTAGCAACCGTACATATTCTGCCGTCTGTCAACCTCAAAGCCTGTCCAGGTGAGACACAAATCATCTATTATATGTGTCTGATAACCAAGATGCCTGAAGCATGAGTTCTGTTGCATGTTGGATTCTGTCCTGTAGCTCATAAATTGCAAATAAAAAACTGTACATTTTTTTCCTCTCATACTGTATTGGGGAACACAGTATGTGTTCTTCCTACCCTATAAATTTTAGTCTATCTTGAAGGGAAATATATGCTGGGGAACAAGACGTGAAGTGGAAAAGAGGAGCTATCAAGCCTATAAGTCTGTAAAGCATAATGTATTATCCTTGTTAGTTCTTGTATACAAGCACTATACAATGAAACTGGAGAATGGTTTTTGCTCTGTTTCTAAATCTGCTGGCCAATGCAGTGGGCTCTCCTAATATAATTATCTCTGCAACATAACAAACTGATACCTTCAAAAACTGTGCACAGAAATACAGAGACAGAAACCCACAGATGTGAAACCATGAGCCACATTCCTTGAATTCAAAGAAACAGGTGGGAGAGCAGGAATTAGTCAGGGATGCATCTCATTTACACAAGCGCTCATGCTGTCACTGCAAACATGACTAAACACAAATTACAGTGCTTCTTCCTGCAAATCCAGACAGCCAGAACTTGCATGTTGGACTTAACAAGCCTGACCAGCCAAAAAGAAAGAGCTTCTGCCAAACCCAGAAAAATCCATTAAACAATTGAATTGGGAAGAACAGCAGAATCATTTTAAAGAGCAAGTTGCAATTACGCAAGTGGCAAGGAAGAAATACATTTGTAAATGAGGGAGTATGTTTCAGAAACACTCATATCACCTTTCAGATTTCTCTTCCCAGTTTTTAAAAAATGTTTGCTCAAGAGAAATAAATACGCTAAAGTCTGCCCCAGCTTTCATGGCAATTCAGAACTGGAAGCAACTGAGGCCAGAAATCACTGAAAGGCAAGTATTTTGAGTAATGTAGCAAAACAATTCACCCCTCATCAAATGTATCAACAAGTCACCCTCTACACATCAGGCTACATCTTATAAAAGGGTTTGCATAAACTGAGAAGGCAGTCATCTTTAATAGTGTGCCAAAATAAATACGAATCAGAAAAGGGAGATAAAAGTCCTCTAAAAACTCTGAACAGCCCAGAATTTTGATGCATTAAATTAAATTGGGTATTGAAAATGCAGGACTAAAATATGCAGTGATTTTAAGTGTCTGTTCACTTACCCAACTTCAGCTGTGGTAAATTAGGAATCTCCTTCATTATGAGGGTGTAATACACATGAAGTCCTCTTTGAGCATTCAAGAGCAGAAGACAGAGGTCCTTATGCCATTTGTAAGCATGCTGCATACAGTTTTCAGATGGCACATAAAAGCTGCCCTGTGTAGCAAAAGTATCAAGGAAATAAAATACAGAGATTAAAATTCATTGTCTCCATTTATCCTAGAGGCTTCCACAAAATTCTAGTTGTGGACAAGCCTTTCATTTCTAATCAAGTAGTTGGCACCAAAGATTTTAACCATCCCCCTACCTCCTAGCCACTTAACTGTCTAGATGTGTAATCATAGTAGTATCTCATTCAATAGATACATTTGTGCAAGCCATACCAAAACTATTAGCTCACAGCAATGCTCTCACATTTACAAAGATCCTCATCCCAAACAGTATAACACAGAAGTCCATCTTTGTCCTTCACACATGTCCCACTGTGGAGCCAATGGCTCACAACAATGTAGAGAGTGCTGAGCAAAGCAAACCCTCTCTGCTATAGCAGGTGGGGTGGAAAGAACTATAAAGATGGCTAATTTAGCTTTCCTTTTTCCTCATATCCTCTTATCCTTTTTTGCACAGGTTGTAGCTTGATGGTATTGTTGTACATTTTGTGTATTAGTGAAAAAAACGTAGATGCATACCCTGTCAACAAATATGAGCTACTTTGTATTTCAGCAGCAATCTCTGGATTAGTGTATCTCTTGTGGGAGGAGATGTAATTGGACAGATCACAGCATGTTTAATACAAAAATTTCCCAAACAACACATTTACATTTAGAACATAAGCCGAGATTGCATTAGAGCATCATAAATCAAATGTTTCAACTTCTGACATAAACCGCTTCTCATATAAATTGCTTGTATTTGAAAATTTCACTGCTCAGATTTAAAATAGAACTATTTATTAAGTCATCATTTCTGCCCAGGATTTCATGGAGAGTCTCAAGTTCATTGAATGTGGACATCTAAAATCAAGGAACTGAACTGTGGCCACTTCTTCCAGTTAATTGTGCAGGAAACATAGGGAAACTGATTACCCATTCTACACTCATTGAATCAGGATCAAGTACAATCACAAAAGACAAGTCAAATTTCTCTTCCTGTCCCATATCTTTGGGAGGAATATCTGTGCAAAAGAAAGGTGCTTTGAGTATACCATTGTGTGAGAGAAGCAGCAGTGCAAAGCCACCATTCAAGGCTGCGCCAAACAGGCACAGTCCAAGCTGTGCCACTCATTGAGTAAGAGGTTGTAACATTAAGCGGAAGCATTCTGATAAAACTCTATTAAATGGCAACTGTCTTTGAAACTTTGCTGTTTAAAGGGAACATCCATCCTAATCTGGAAAAATCATCTTGTCAAGGTGGAAAGTGAGAGTGACAGAAAAAAGATGCCAAACTCCAAATCTCTGGTCCTTCAGTGATTTAAAGACATTACTGTTGTTACAGGACTGTTTCTTCTGAAACTTGTCACACTTATGCAGGATGCAGAGTAGGACATAACAGCAATTATTAAACCCACTTCAAGGACAGTTTATGCTAATGTGAACTAAGGTCTGTGCATCGTCATCAGCAAGGACCCAAGCAGGGCAGGCATCTGTCAGATGATTTTATTATAAACTACTGCAGCTAAATCAACTTATCTGTCACTGTTCAGTAAGCTCAGAAATGTCAAGAAATATCTTCCTTTGAGATGGCTTGAAGATTGCAAACCTTCCACATTCACTATTTTAATTGCTTCTTCTTCTTTGCAGTTATTTAAGTGGTCACCTGTTTCCTAGGTTATAGCCTGAAACAAGGATTTGGACTACAGTACTAACAAATCTAGTTCAGCAACACAGGATATGATATTCTAAGGAAAAACACTGACTTAAAGCTAGCAGTCCCAGCCACTACAGCAGTGGCTGTGACCTGTTAAACAAATTGCTCAGCTTTCTGAGTTTCTTGATTTAGGAGCACAGATACTGTTTAACTCCTGGTTAAGACAAAACTCTTATTAAGAAAAGTTCATATTGAAGCTGAGAGCTTGCACAAAACATGGTGGCTGCCCTGGCCTTGTAATATCCATTGTAAAAGTACACATTGGTTTCTTTTGAAAGGATTCTCATGACCTTTTCGAGTTCGTTCTTTTGGTCTACTGTTATTTTAATCTCATTAGTTTGTAGATTGACAGATTTTTCTGTGAGAGCTTTAAAATATATCTGTACTGATTTCCTTCTCCAAGACAGTCTGTAACAGTAGACTGTATCTCTGGCTTTTGCCCTTTTCTACTTCTGAAAATTTTGGAAGCAAATGAATGCCTGACAAATCCTCACTTCAAGATTTACCATCTAAAGGTACTCAGATACGAAAGATGAACTACAGCACATAAGCTAACAGTACTGGCATGAGAGTAAAGTATGACTTCCATTGTGCCAACATCATCAGAGGTAAAATAGTTCAAGAAAGCCAGGACACAATGGAAAAAGAGGCAGCCAGGAAAACAATGCACACAACTGCAAACAGTGTTGGTAACTGCAGTCTCTGCAGTGGTTTCCATTAAGAATATTTTTTCCTGTAATAACTGAAAGAATATCAGCTGTATAGATCCCAAATGAGAAAAACATAAAGTTGTCCCATCAGCCACCAAATGAGATTGTTTTCCAGGACCCATCTGATGAACTGAGCAATGAGATTCCCTTTTATGTTGAACAAGTTACCAGTAGAGATATAGGCATAGTACCAAACTCTACAACTGGTAACTTCAAGAGAAGGAAAAGCTTTACCAAGCTCAGAAACTGAACTAGTCCCATGAGTGCAAGATTTGAAAAGGTGGAGATAAGGAGGATGATAAGACTGTACCTTGTCTAATTTCCTATAGATAATGTTCTTTTGCTGTGGTCCACAAACCAGGAGTGAGTCATTAAACTGAATGTATTATACTGAAAATAGAATCATAGAATCATTTAGGTTGCAAGAGACCTTTAAGTTCATCTTATTTCTAATGAGCCTGATTTACCCCTTTCCCTCTTCAAACCTAGTTTAAATATCTTTCCATGAGCCCTGCTCATGCTCTCCTACACAAAGATCCCTTTTTTGCCTTTGAGGCAGGTGTACCCCATCTGTCACCACAGGTCTGGTGTCATGTAGACCTACCCATGATCAGAAACCCCAAATTCTGCCAGTAAGACAAGGCTCAGAGCCAGGAATTGATCTGCTGCAGCACAAAAGCAGGGCTCACCCTGCAGCCTAGCACCGGGTGGGAGAGTGTTCCCACTGGGGCTCTGTTTGTGCACTGCATCAGTCATAGTGGGTGCAGAGCTTAGAGAGGACTTGGCCTCCTGCTGAGTAGGTACCTTTGCTCTCTGGTTGAGTTACATCACTCTTCTGTGCAAAGTGGAGCTGCTTGCCTTAGCGACAGGTCTCAACCACTGTCGTGCAAGCTGCAGGCTCCTGGCAGGTCTCTTGGTTCTCTCTGAGGTTTCCTTATTCCAGGAATCCTCCTGTGCACCATGCTCTTTTCTGCAGATCATTTTGGCACCAGAGCTTCTCACCTCAGAAACTGAGTAAACGGAGAATACTTCATCATCACTTGCTTTTTGATGTTGAAACAGAGAAACTAATTTTCCTAAGTGTCAGGTAAGCACCTAAGTGTACACATTATGTCTGTAGGAAACATCTCTTAAGATATGTTTGTAGGCCATCATGAAGAATTATGTACATATAGTCTTAATTTCTCTGTTTCTCAGTTTACTGAGGAGGGATGATATAAGTTAAAACCTAGTCAAATGCCAGATAAAATAACTACCCAGAGTTTTGGAAATGTAAAGGCTTCAGTTCAATTAGATCATGTTCTTGAAAACCTAGATAACAACATTGGACCATCACTGTCCCTTGTGCATCTGACATTTAAGATGTTCTACTGCTACATTTACCCATCCAAGTAAAATAGCCCACAGAATCAACAACCTCAAACAAAATAAACATTCTTGACAATATCCCTGTGAATAAACTTAAATAAATCAGCCTTTTAAATGAATAGGTTTCCTGTGTAATGCTCTTTTCAGTCAACAGATTTCTCCTATAATTAGAGTGTATTGCTTTATAAATGTACTTTTCCTTCATAACAAGAGAAAAGAAAATTACTTGAGAAAAGCAAACATGCATTAAAGAAGGTTCATGCCAATTCATTATACAAATTCCGAGAACAATTTGTGAATATCTTTTCCAGTGTACTAAATCCATCTAATATCAAAAGGCACAAACTGGATTTTACGCTTTGTAATATACAGTAAGTTGCTTGTATTTGTTTTGTATTAAAGTAATTTCACAAGCTATGTTAGCTATGTGCAATGCTCAACAGTAGCACTAACAGTTGGTAAATTAGATCCTTTACATTAAATCTAACTCAAAACAGGATTTCACAATTTAGATTGAAGTTCAAATTGCTTGTCAAGAATTTTAAGATGCTAAAAAGCTATTCCAGACTAAATAGACAAGTTTTGCAGTCTCCAGCAGTATTTCATTAGCAGATAGCACTAGCTTACCTTTCCTACTTCTGGTAAAGACATCTGCTTCAAACAGAGGAATAAATCTAAGCATCCCAAGATGAATGCAGTTTCTGAGAGCACAGTGTCTGCTCATTTGTCTGTATGCCTGTATTGGTCACCTAATATATAAATTTTATTATAGCTTCAGACTGACAAGGAGATTCTTCATCCCTACTTTGCAGACTGTTTTCTAAGAGAAAAGAATCCCTGTTATTTGGTGGTTGGAAATGAAATTACCTTGAGTTAACACATTACTGTTAACACTTCATTATCCTATTTCGAAAAATGAAAGAGGATTAAAAGATAACGATTTTTGGTAGTCAGGGATATGACTAAAGGATACAAGCAGAATACTCTTTCACATGTGTAGGAACACAAACAGCAAAAAGAGTTATTTCTACTTCATAATTAAAGGAACAAAAAGCAAACCTGGAAGTGACCCAGGAGTGATGACACACAGCTCAGATTATGCCAGTTATCCTATGCTAGTTAATTGTTTCACAATCATTTATATTAGCAAAGTGTTTGTTTAAAAAAACAATCATCCAACCAACCATCCAATGTTTCTCTCCCTCCTTTAATTTTGTTTTTTATTTCTTGCTGAGAAACCAGTATTAGACCCATAGATACCCCCTTTTCCTGTGAAGGGACACATATGGCTATAAATGTTGAGGGAAATATGATATATCCTTGTTAATAAAATCAATGTTGTGAAGGTAAAAAGTACAATCTACAACTTGAGCAGGTGGTGCCACTGACTGGAAAAGAGGAAATTCTTACTCCATTTTTTTTTCTGAAACTTGTTGCATGCCAGAAATTCTCTTTGTCTTAAAGAGCTTATGATGTAACCATGCCCCCAAGCAGTTCCTATGGCAGAAATTACATGAAATCCAAAGGGATAAAAGAACCTTAAGGATTCAAATTTAAGTATTTCACTGAGAATGCTTAATAAGAAAAAAAAATACCACCAAAACAAAAAAAGCAATATATATACCTATAAGTATGCCTACATGTATCTATATATGTATATTTACATTTCCATTCAGCTATGGAAAAAAAAAAACCCAAACCAATTCCCCCTGATTCATTCACTCATCAATAGAAAATAACTTCTAGATCCCTGTGCCAGATAGTTCAAAGATACGGAAGTCCACAGTGGCCAACTTCTGGATGCCATTCTGTGGTGACATCCTGTATCTTCTTAGCCTTGTCTCCTCAGTAAACAATGCATATTCAATCATGCTGTCTGTGTGTGTGTTTCTCTGCAAGTGCTCCCAGAGACTTTTCTAAATGGCAGCTGAATTTAGTCCCCCAGACATTTAATGAGTGAAGGTGGGGTGAAAATGGGAAGACACAACAGAAAAGGGATTTAAAATATTTATCTAACAGAAAGATTGTACTCTACATATAATAAGCAAACCTTGATTCTGTCTGGCAGAAGACCAGTACATCTCTCTGTTGTCTATCTGACAGCAGCAGGTGTATGAACACAGAACTTTCTTGAGGGATTGTTGACAACCACACGAGCCAGCTCATATATTCACATTCTTGTAATATCCACTAATCTAATGGAAAGACAACATGCTTATGGGAGAAACAATTAGGAAATATTGGGGAAATGAAGTACTTTCCATCAAACAAAGTGAATCCTAGAACCAAACTTGCAAGATAAACAAATATATTGGATTAGGATGCACTTGAATATGTGCATTCTATTAACTGAAGTAATTGCCTTGCTTGCATTGATTTAGTAGTCTTGTATATGATATGATGGTTCATTATCCAAAGCTCAGGAAAAAAAAAAAAAAA
>NDXB01006270.1:55870-89131 GCA_002631895.1 Agapornis roseicollis | reverse complement strand
AAAAAAAAAAGGAAAAAAAAAAAAAAAAAAAAAAAGAAAAAGAAAATCATTAGATTATATTTTTCTTTGATTTTTATGACATTAGAATCATAGAATCACAGAATGAGGTTGGAAAAAAACATCATGTCCAACCACTAACCTAGAACTGCATGTCCACAAATAAACCATATCCCTCAATGCCACATCTTTTCAATACTTCAAGGGATAATGACACAGCAGCCTGTGTCAGTGCTGTGTGGCTGTGGCAGCCTGTTCCAGTGCTACACAACTCTTTCAGGGAAGACTTGTTCCCTAATATACAATCTAAACCTCCTCTGGCATAACCTAAAGACATTTCCTTTTATTGTATCACTTATTATTTGGGAGAAGAGACAGACACCCACTGTCAGGTACTTTCATGTTATCTAATATCTAGAACCATGGCATCTTTGATGCCATGTAGACCTCTATCCTCTACCTCCCCTGACTGGAGACCAAAGGACCTTGCTAGCACACCGTCCCTCAAACATTGGTGTGCTAACCTCGGGCTTATCTCTATCAGGCCTGATTTTATCCTTTTCCCTTTTAAATCTAGTTCAAAGCTCTTTTGATGAAGCCACTAAGTCCTGCTCAAAGATCCTTTTCCCTTTTGAGACAAGTGTATTCTGTCTGTCACCAGCAGACCTTGTGTCGTGTGGATCAACCTGTGATCAAAAACCCCAAAATTCTACTGGTGATACCAGGTTTGGAGGCAGGTATTGGTCTGCTGTCTCCTCCTGTTATTTCCCTCATAATTTCCTGCAACTGGGGAGGAGGAGAGCACTACTAGTGCTACTAGCTACACTAAACAAATGTGTCAATAAAGGACAACATTTGCAAAGAGATTGACAATATATGGAAATATTTATGCTTTGCCTTTCACTAAATCTGTTATGTAAGAAAATGTAGGTTGGCATTTCATAAATATAGGATACAATTTGCCATTTATTTTGGCTCTTAAATTTAGTTGGTTTGTCAGAACCACGGGGATGATAGTGCAGCAGAAGAAATATTTGAGCTTGGAGTCAGACTTAGTGATAATTTTCACTTTGACAAAATTAACAGGAAGAAATTTTTTGAGACCCTTGAAAAACAGAAACCATCAGGCTTGAAAAAGAGCCATCCTCTGCATAAGTAGAAGAGAACTGTCCTGGTAGCAATAATGGTTGTGTCTCATGGTTTCAATAATATAAGTTACTGTTGAAAAGACAAACTGTAGGTTTTTTAGTTTCAAGTGGCTGAGAAAGGAAGAGTGGCCAAGAAAGTATTTGACAGGAAAATTTCCATCTAAAAATATCATTCTAGTGAAATTAAAATGCGTCACAGGTCACACAAATTTCCATAAAAATTCTCCTAGCAGAAAAATTGGGACATTTCACAGTTTCATTATTTCTATTCAACACAAATGAAGCTAAGTTCTGAAATCTCCTCCGCTTGTCTGAAGTCTATTTTGCATATCACATCAAAAACTGATCCTAGTGTCTGGAGGTCAAGTTACATCCCATGCATCATTGCAAGTGCCTACAATCATGATGGTTCCTCATGTAAAAGTGCACACAGGATATTCCACAGAAATCTTCAAGCAATTCTGATGATGATAAGAAGGATAAAACTACCATTTGTTTCACTTAATCTATAGGGTAATGCATCACCATAGAGAAAATTAAAGCCATAAAAACATTTCTTTAGCAGTAAATTAATCACTGGGGAAGATGTCTTATGAAAGTTAGAGCAGGTGTCTGACAGGAGGCATACTTTTTCCAAGATGAGTACTGAAACCATCTGGCACAAGAAAAGTCATATGCTTTCATTTCCCTCTGTTAGATGTATGTATGAAAACGACTCATATTAGTCCATATCTTCATCTTGTAATTATTAAGGGTCTGTGCAGGGAATAGTCACAAATTACACTGAAGTATCCTTTGGTTAAGAGACAATACACCAATACTGAATAAATATTTTATATGGAAAAAACAGTGCTTGATTTTCAAACTGCTTGAAAATAATTGTTTATGCAAAAAAGGGGCCAGCTTAGACACATAGATAAACAGATGCATATATATTAGGTCTTTATGAGTAATTTATGTTTAATATTTATAAATACATATACACACAGATGGTGTAAATTCTGACCTACTAAGCAATATAACACAGTAAAGACATCAAAAAGGGCCTTAGTACATTGTCCTTTCTCATTAAAGAGAGTCCATGCTGCTTACTCACAGATAAGGAAAGCAAATCCCCTCCTGTTGCTGTGATCAAACAAGGACCCCTGAGCTGAACAGCTGACTTGTACTACACATCACTGCAGGCAGCAGGCATAAAAAGTCAGGTCTTAAAAGGACACTTGTTAACATTTTTTGTCTCTCCCACCTCTTTGTATACAGTTACACATATAGAAAGAGATCTTATTCATTCTGCCATTAGAACTGGCATTCAGGACAACAGAAAATACCAAAAATGTTTGATTCAACTTTTATATACATAGCAACAGGGGAGGATATGTTCAGGTCCTGCTCTGGTTTGGGTGTAGATGGCTTTATGCTATGTAATCATGCAGGTTAGCAGCTGGTGGGGCAATTTTTCTCTTTCCACTAATGCTGTGTACTGTTTGACACTAAATACATGAATGAATTAGTAAATAAATAAATAAAGACATGTTTCCCAGGATCTTAAAGCATCCTAATAGTTTTGGTTTATAAAAGTTTGCAATTAATGACATAGGTGGCAATGGTCAAAGCTCTAACACATGTCCCAGTTTGCTCACATAGGAATGGTGAGATTAGTACCTAGGAAAACTTTAGTATTTGAACTATAAACATGTCCAGCTCAGCTTGTCACCATGGCACATCATACTGCATAGAGAGCAAGAAACAGGCATTTTTGAAGCATAGGTCATACTCCCTGCTTCAAATGTTGATGTTACAGTATGTTATTACATTGAAATGCTTCTTGCTTTCCACAGGCTGTATATGAAAGAAAATTAGACTAGAATCATAGAATCATAGAAGACTGAAGACAATCCAAAGATGGGCAGAGAAGTTTCACCCCAGCCTTTACTAAAAACCACCAGAAAGTAATTCATACAGTTTTGAACTCTTTTCCTAATAAATCATGATATTTTAGGGTGTAGAGGTAACAGTTTCTAATTTAATTTACTTCTGTAAATCTCAAGCTTTTAGAGCAAGAACTGGGATTTTAATTGGGGGGGTTATATCTGTGTTAGCCTGGAATTATTGAAATACCAATGGCGATAAAAACAACACAAAAAGATTAACAGGCTCTGCTTTTATACAGCGGTTGTCGTATACAAAAGCTAAAGCGCATTGTAAATAAGTCAGTGCCATTCTCTGTGGTTTATATTTGGGAAAGCTAATGCTCAGAAAGGTCACCTGAACAATGTGCAGGCAGACGGAGAGAACTGTGGAACTGGAATAGATATCTTGTTCTCTCAAACTGTACAAATGCTTCAGAGATAATGATTCAGATAATTCACCCAGAGGTAAGTGCTGGATCCAAGATGATGACAAGCAGTCCCAGAGTATTTGTCTGTGTCTAGAGTGAGCTTGGAAATCCTCCAACTTAGAGAAAAAGGGGGAAGTGGAAGGACCTGAGATGGAAGAAGTGGTGCATAGGGAAGTGAAGATCCCATCTTGTGTTGTCCTTATAGCATTCCCTTCAAGCCATGGCTGATACAAGAGCCAACTGAAGATACTTTACAGCATGTGGCCTGATTTGGACCTGACGAGCAAATTAGTTAAAACCAGTTCTCTTGCAGATGCCATTTCTCTCATAGCATTTGGTGCAATATGTTAAAAACATAGTGAACTCCTATCGTACTGCATGCATCAAACTACTTGGTTCAGTGTTATTTTCTGGGTCTGTTGCACAGACCCAGTGCAAATGGTCACTCTAAAATGATCTTTATTTAATAAAAGCAGTACCAAGGATGACAGCTTCCTATTTAGAAATGCCAGGCTCTATTAAATACTGCCAGTCACAGAGAGAAACTGACTTCAGGCTTGGGTCTCTGTTCACATATGACAAGAGCAACAGGAATAATTGATTTTACAGTTTAGTGTCCAAACTGGGGAAAAAAGAAAGTGTTAGGACAGCTTAGAAAGAAATTATTTCCTTGCTCAGAGTGAATTTAACCCCCCTTTTTTTAAAAAAAAAAAAAAAAGACATTGGCAATAATGATTGCAAGTTCTCTCTTACTGCGGTTTCATATTTCATAGTCAGTTAAGCACAATAACAGACCTTGCACACCATCTTAATAGGTTAAAGACACAAATTCAAACATACCTTAAACTCATCTGTACATTTGGAAGCTAGGGAAATTGCCATGTGCTGAATCATGTAACAGCACAGGATGCTACAGCAGCTTTTTAAGCTGAGGAACGGTAAACAGTAGGATGCACAGAGGATGTTTTTATAGGAAATATATTCCAACCTACTTTAATACATGGGTGACATTGTTTAGTGTGAGGTATCCCTGTCCACAGCAGGGAGGCTGGAACTTGATGATCTTAAGGTCCTTTCCAACCCTAACTATTCTATGATTCTCTGCCTATTTCGCAGTTACCACAGAGGTGGTGAACTGAACCCAGGGGCTAAACTCAGGACTGAACATCACCCCATCCTGTCTCTGACCACAGTATTTGGGCTTTCCTGCTTGTTAGGAATATACATTACCAATGGGCATATAAGAAGAGAACTAGGCTGACACTGCGTTCTCTGCTCATCATTCCGTTTTGAGAAATAACCCAAATCACGCTTCACTTTCCCCAGTGCTACTCCATTTGGGCTTCTGAAATTTGGTTCCTTTCTTGCCCTTCCAAAATGTTCACAGAAATTGCCTTAAAATTCATTATCACAGTGGTAAGAGATTCAATGAGTCCTATTTTCAATGTGGAGTATTATCACTGGAATCAGAGGAAGAGGGTCCTAACTGATAACCTGACACATAAGCATAGGCTCAACTCAGCAGTCTCATTAAAGAAACCTACCTATAGCAACCAAGCTTGCTCTGATCACACAGCAGTTCATGACAATGAAGACTTAGCTTGGGCTTAGTACAATTTCCCAACAAACTGTGCTTGAGTTGTGTGAAGACCTTGAGACAGCAGCACACGAAGCTGCTGGTTTAAGTCTAAAAAGCCCAACCACTTTGCAACCTGCTACTGTCTTAAAGTAAAACTATACTCAGCTATAAATACGTCCATATTTGGAGGAAGAATGACTACAAAAATGAGAGAACCAACTTGTCATAAGATAAAGAATGGGTTTTTAGTGTTACTACTGCTTGAAAATATTGTTTATTTTGTAGACTATATTCCAAATCTGAAGGTTGAGTAAAATTTATCAATACAAATTGCTGGTACTTTTGACAGTGGTTGTACACAAATCAAGCCCAGGTTATACACAGCAGCATCCTGAGAAATGTATTTGAATTGAAAGGTGATCTCATTGGAGTTGACTATGTATAAGCATCACCTATAGGCTGAGCAGAGACAAAGAGCTTTCTGCTAGCAAGTGGGGAATTTGGTGACAAAGCGAACATGGATCCTGATCTATGGGGAAGTAGAAGGAGAAATCTACTGAAAACATAAGACTGGAGTCTTAATTTAGATTTGTAATAAGAAATGGGAGTAGGTGGATTGATGGTTACTCCAAGAAGTAATATTTTGTTTCTGCACCTCTTTTCCAAGACTGATGTAAGACTTGCAATTAAAAATAGAATTTGCTTCTCAGATATCAAGATGGACATGTTTGATATTTATGCAAAAGAAAGGATTCAAAGGTAAGGACAGGAATCTTCCTGCCTGAAGAAAGGAATGTATAAAGAACCAGGCAGGAAAAACGAGCAGAAAGCATACTAAAGAGATTATCAAAAGGCAAGTCCCACTTAAATAAGGTGATGAATGTACGCATTTCCAGTTCACATTTTGGAGAAAAGACCTTTAAGAGTTTAATGCTGCCACAAAAAAAACCTAAGGGCCATTACTCAAATATCATGTGATATAAAATAAGAGATTTTGCCTTTTCTTGGGGAACCTAGAATACAAAGAGGCTGGACAAAACCCAACCAAACAAAACAGACAAAACAGGATCTCTTTGCATTGCAATATTTGTCTATATTTCCTATCAATCTAACAGCCTCAGCCTTTGGTCTAGTCAAAACCCATTGATATTAGCTATAGGGAACACATCTCTAGTATCTTGCAACATAACATAGAGGCATCAAGAAACCAAGATGTGTGAATTATTTTAAGAGAATGGGTATAGGACATGAGCCACTTGGGATTTCTGGTATGTTGTTATTCCTGTCCATGAACAGGACATTTAGGATTGCACCTTTTACTTTTCAGACTACTTCTGCATGAGGCCAAGATTGCTTTGAATCCTGTCATTCTACTCCCACTGGCTTGGCTTCTGAAATGACTTTAAAAATAGGTATTATCTGAATATAGCTTCCAAGTGGGTCATTTTAGTTCTTGATCGCATAGAGTCTCATAGGAAAGAAGAGATATGGCACCAACATGCCCACCCAAATCTATTTATTTGAGATCTTGGCCCAGAATTCAGTGTGGAGATCTCTAGCATCAGAGCAGTTGCTGCATGCTGGTTTATTAGTTTTGTCTTTAAAAATGAAGATAAAAATTAGAACAATCATAACATTATTTGCGATGTCTTCCTCAGCTTGTTAAATTTAAACATTAGTAACATTTCCAAACAATGGCTAAAGAGGAAATATTTAGCTGTCTTTTGGCAGTGACAAATTGCTTCAACCTTTACAGGTTCATTTTTTAAGCAGTTTGACATTTTGTTCCTAAGGCAGGGGGGTTTTTTATTGTTTCTTTCAGTCTGTTACACAGCCACAGTGTTACCAAGTAGGTTCCTATGAGTCATAAGCAGGTGGGAAGAAATCATGTCTCTATTGATGGCACTATTATTTTTCATTATTATTTCCAAATGTTCTTGCAT
Source organism: Agapornis roseicollis (assembly GCA_002631895.1). Classification (NCBI taxonomy): domain Eukaryota; kingdom Metazoa; phylum Chordata; class Aves; order Psittaciformes; family Psittacidae; genus Agapornis; species Agapornis roseicollis. The sequence continues at coordinate 82,126 of NDXB01006270.1, read as the reverse complement.
ACCCCCTTTTTTCACTTGGTTCATGATTGACTTCTCACTTTTTCCCCAAAACATGAGCAAAATACACCAATTTGTATAGGCTTTGCAAAACTGGATCAAAGCAGAAGCCCAACAAGTCTTGTTTTGCAACCACTCATAGTTAAGTATCAAATACTCACTGAGGAGACACAGATAAACGAGGAAAAGAAAATCCAGACCTAAGCCCCAACAACTTCAGCAATTGCATGCCTTAAGGCAAGATTGACTAAATATTGGTTTATACCACAGCCCTCGCACTTCCCATCCTTTCTGAGCAAGGATTGTAGGAATTATCAGTGCTGCCTTTTTGCACAGTTCTGGCAAATTCAACTAAGTTCACAGTAGCACCTTCCGGCGATGTGTTACATCAGCTACGTTATGGTGTATAGAAATGGAGAAAAAACAACCCTTTTATTGGTTCTAAGTATGCTATTTTTTAGGTTGCATGTATTTTGTCTGTTACTGTATTGTGGAAAATAATCAAGTGAAGATCTCTTGCGAGATTCTACTTGAAGGTTTAATGTAAAATCAAATAAGGCAAATAAATATCCATTCTCTTAGAAATGCTTCAAAACCTGATGGGTGTTTTTCTGCAGCATTATTTTACTTCAACCAATTACACCTCAAAATAATCATTTCTAGCCCTGGTTACAGGCACATTCCTTCTTGCCATCAGTCTGCACAAGAAATGCTCTGCTTTGGCCTAGGTGTGATAATGCTGGTCTTTTCTTTGATGTGGGGGGATGAGATTTCTATGCCTTTTTCTGGCAGGAAACAGCTCAATGTTTAATGCTGTCATTATGCTGCCTTCCTGAAGTCTTCACTTATGACACTCTCTGGCAATGAATCATTTATAGCTCTTTGACATGCATGCAAACATACATCAAATTGCAAAGCCAATTATAAACCAATGTACAGTCTTTTTCATCACTTCAGAAATCCACAATTTCTTTTTTTAACAGTGAAATAGAAGTAATGGCTAATCAGAAACCTTCCTGGGTATGTTACTTTAAGACACCTATATTAATTTGCTGTAATTTACTGCAACAAAATGAGGAACTTTTCAGTAGCTGGAGCTGTATAAATTTGCATAAGTATTACTTTTTCAAGGTTCATTTTCCTATCCGAGTTGATACCTCCTGTACTATGCATAATGCATAGTACATATACCAGCCCTCAAGTAATTTACACCCAAAGACAATAAAATTCCATGAGCCATGAGGAATTTACCATTAATTCTGCAGGCCATTATTTTACTGTTTTAAATAAAATACTTCTAATGAGTTCAGTAGAGGAGAAAGAGGGTTTGACTGACAGCTCTGGTATTTGTTTACAAAAGAAACACAATACATAGAGCACAAACAGTGCTTTACCACTGCCTGAAACATAACTTCACCTTGCCCTGCAGATACCACTCTGCCCTGCTCAGGCTTTTGCCCTTGTTTCTCATCAGCCAACTCTATTAACCAGTGCCATGTAGGTATAATTCCAACAGAGACATTGCAGATTGTTTCAAAACCTAATAAAAAACTGAGATGGCAATAACATTTGGGGTGGGTCATCAAAGAGCAGACTTCAATTGACTTTATGGCTTTATGGAGAGAGGAAGAGAACATCTTGGAAGACCTTATTGCAGCCTTTCAATACTTAAAGGGGGCTTATAAGCAAGATGGGGGCAGACTCTTTAATAGGGTCTGCAGCAATAGGAGAAAGAATAATGGCTTTAAACTGAAAGAAGGAAGATTTAGACTAGATATAAAGAATAAATTCTTCACTGGGAGGGTGCTGAAACACCGGAACAGAGGCTGTAGTTGCCCCCTCCCCAGAAACATTCAAGGTTGTGTTGGACAGGGATTTGAGCAACCTGATCTAGTTGAGGATGTCCCTACTCATTGTAGGTGGGTTTGACTAGGTGGCTTTTAATGGTCCCTTCCAGCACAAACCATTCTATGAATCTACAAATGTGAGAAGCAGGAAAAAGATGAGAAAAGGCTGTTGGCATTAATTGACTTATCAGAAACCAGAGGCTACAGATGATTGATGCTGCAGACACTTTGCACCTCATAACACGTTCAGCTGTCCTGGGATAATATAGTGACTGAGTGCACAGAGAGCATCAATACACTGGACAATATTTAAACACCATCCTGTAAAGCTGGGAGTAGCAGAGGTAAATACTGGTGTAAAACCAGACTGACTGGAAGCTTAATTTCTCAAGGTTCACAACAGTCAAAGTAATGTTAGTAAGCTCATATGCATCTGATTGTATCGAACTTACGCTAAATTAATGTTTAGACCTAGATTCTCACCCCAATACTCATGTGTAACTGCCTAAATACTCACACACAGTCTGGGTTATGGAAAGATCTTCCTTGAAGCATTACTTAATTCTGCCCCCAATTGCACGTGATTAAATCAAATAAACTCCAGGAGAAAATATTCTTCTACAGAAGATCTTCTAAAATTATTCTTATCTTGCCATGAAGCTTCAAAAAATGCTTTATGTATGTCAGCTAAGCTTTAATGTTATTCTCTTCTGTCTGGCTATACTTTTGAGAATCATAATGTGCTTACACATCTCTATTCTCCTAGAGCAATCTTTTCTGTTTATCAGACTACTGAAACTTGTCTAATCCTCAGAGAAGCCATGAGATCATTGGAGCAGTCACTTGCACACAGGCTGATGTCAGAGGGAATATGCTTCCACGGAAGAAAGTGTTCCTCTTAAGCACTGCCCCAAATCATACTAGCTGAGAAACTGCTTCTTGGGTAATTATGACCAGTGTGATGATTTTGAACAGAAATACAGGCTTTTGCTATCACTTGAACATGTGTTTCCACAAAACAAGACAAACTGGTTGGAAAAATAGGGAATCTCTTTTCTCATTCCCCAGTCCCTGTGCTGTTGTCTGGGACACCTGCCAATAGCAAAGGGGTAGCTTCCAGATGCTGAATCTCGACTGTGCTGTTGTTAGCGTCTGTGCTTCTGTTGGAAAGGCTGTCAGCTTGGAAGCTATGAGAGTTGATTAGGTCTCCTTTCAAGAACTCTCTCATCATCAGTCGATCGGAATTATTGCCTACTGTTCCTTAGGGCATATGAAAATAATTTTTCAACAAAGTACCGCTGGAAAGAAATACTGAGAAGAATGAAAAACTGAATCATAGAGCACTCTATCAAAAGGTAGAGAGCAGCCAAATCCACTTCCTAAAGTGCAGAGTATAAAGGCTGTTCCCACTGCTCGTGCACTCTATTTCATTGAAGAAAGAAACATCTGTCCCATGCCCCTTCCTATGAGCTTCCTCAAAAATCAATGCTGATATCTGTTGAAAGGGAAAACTTTAAATGAAAAGATGGTGGTCAAATGAATGACTGTAAAACAGTGCATTTCAGTCCCAAAGTGAGAAATTATGGTGATGGGGGCTCAAATAATTTTGTCAGTATATAACTGTAATAGTAGCTGTGAAAGAGAAATAAGTTCTCCATGCTCATTCTTCCTTTTACCACTCCTTTCACAACTACTTTAAGTTAGCTATGAAAAAACTTCAGTTAAACAAGTCCAGACTTGATTGACTTTTTCACAGTAGGGTGCAGAGAAACAAGAATATTGTAGAGTATGCAGCAGTCTGATTCTTTGTAATAGATAAGCACTGCAGGAAAATAGAAAAAAAAAAAATAGTAGAAAAAGTGAAACTTCCTCAGCAAATTCTGTTGAATTTTCAAAAGGAGACAATTATCAATCGACTATTAGCAATTCCTGAGGAATTCCTCCTGAAAGACTCCATCATAGAATCATAGAATAGTTAGGGTTGGAAGGGACCTTAAGATCATCTCATTCCAACCCCCCTGACATAAGCAGGGACACCTCACACTAAACCATGCCACACAAGGCTCTGTCCAATCTGGCCTTGAACACTGCCAGGGATGGAGCACTCACAACCTCCCTGGACAACCCATTCCAGCATCTCACCACTCTAACAGGAAAGAATTTCTTCCTTATATCCAATCTAAACCTCCCCTGTTTAAGTTTGAACCCGTTACCCCTTGTCCTGTCACTACAGTCCCAAATGAAGAGTTCCTCCCCAGCATCCCTATAGGCCCCCTTGAGATACTGGAAGGCTGCTGTGAGGTCTCCACACAGTCTTCTCTTCCCCAGGCTGAACAGCCCCAACTCTCTCAGCCTGTCTTTGTATGGGAGATGCTCCAGTCCCCTGATCAACTTCGTGGCCCTCCTCTGGACTTGTTCCAACAGCTCCATGTCCTTTTGATGTTGAGGACACCAGAACTGCACACAATGCTCCAGGTGAGGTATCCCGAGAGCAGAGTAGAAGGGCAGGATCACCTCCTTTGACCTGCTGGTCACGTTCCTTTGGATGCAGCCTAGGATACGGTTGCTCTCTGCACTGCAAGTGCGCACTGCAAGTGCACACTGCAGTCAACTCATGTTCATTTTCTCATTGACCACCACCCCCAAGTCCTTCTTTGCAGGCCTACTCAGAATCTTCTCTTTGCCCAACCTGTAGCTGTGCCGGGGATTGCTCCGACCCAGGTGTAGGACCTTGCACTTGCCATGGTTAAACTTCATGAGGTTGGCATCAGCCCACCTCACAAGCGAGGTCCCTCTNGCCGGGGATTGCTCCGACCCAGGTGTAGGACCTTGCACTTGCCATGGTTAAACTTCATGAGGTTGGCATCAGCCCACCTCACAAGCGTGTCAAGGTCCCTCTGCATGGCATTCCTTCCCTCCAGCATATCCACTGAACCACACAGCTTGGTGTCATCGGCAAACTTGCTGAGGGCGCACTCAATCCCACTGTCCATGGCAGCGACAAAGATGTTGAACAATACCAGTCCCAACCCCTGTTGTCCCTGAGGGACACCACTCGTCACTGGCTTCCAGCCAGACACTGAACCATTGACCACAACTCTTTGCGGCCATTCAGCCAGTTCTTTATCCACCGAGTGGTCCATCTATCAAATTGATGTCTCTCAAATTGATGTCTCATCAACATCCTGCATGGAGTATCACAAGAATTTCCAGATTATTGCATGACATTTTCATTGAACACCCATAGTGAAAAGATTGTAAAGCTTTTTCAACATCATGTTATAGCCCTAATCCCAAATTAATTTCTGTTTTGAACTCTATCATAATGCAAAGCATTGCTTTGCTGTACTCAGCAAATGACAGACCAAAAAGTAAGAGCCTCAGGAAAGAAAAATGACAGTGATTAAAGAAACTAGTTATTGTCCCATTATTAGTTACCATGTTTTCTACTACAGCTAGGAAATCAATTATTTCTTTCTGAAGATCTGCCATTTATCTTCAGGCAACTGAAGATTAAAGACTTCATCAGTAATTATCACAAATGGTGCCCTGAACACTGATTAAAGATACTTGTCATTACACCTTATGAAGAACAATATATCAGCTCTCTTACTATTTCACCATAATTATGTGTTGGACATCTCTCCGAGTCCCATCACAACTAGTCATCGTTTGCTAAAGCAAGACAGTGAAAGAATGCTGTTCCTAAATAATATATACCAGCTATATGCATACTGTACTTCTAAACTGGCAAAATCAGAATCTTCATTACACCTCAAGTTTGTAAAACTTAGACACTGTGAAACATCTTTCTTGGTACACAGTTAAGAAGAAAAAAACATAAAAAAAGACTTGACAACTTCATAGCCCTGTAAACACATCAGGTACCTTTTTTTCCTAGTAGGAGATAGAGTACTTCTGCTAGTTTCAAAGGAAAAAAGAAATAGGAAAATACACATTGTCCTTCCTTTAAAAGGAAATAGTGGTGTTTTAGTCTTTTACAAAGTTTAAGTTCTTTTGCATAATTAACAGTGGATTTAAGCCAGAAAGATGGCTGCTGTGTCTATAAGTAAAAGAAGAAAAGGATACTATTAAGCTCTGCATTAAGGTTCCTATGTGTGAAGAGAAATTAAGTTTACAGCTAGTTATTCATCTTCCCCAGCTAAACTGGGATTTCAGGCTAAAAATCCCACAATGGGTCCTACATGGACTATTATCTGATACAAAATCTTCCATTTTCAAGAGCTGAAAAACTGAAGTATTGTGGTCAAAGAGCCATATAGTTATACAGCAGAAAAGAAGAATAAACCACAAATGACTCCTATGTGACACAAAAATGTAGGTTTGAATAACATTTTGTTGTTAGGCTGAAAGAGGCTTGGTTTTTAATATGCTGCTGAAAAGATGAAAATATTAACAAACTAATAAACCGTGGTAAAGACCTCTCAGCATCTATTCAATTTTATTTGAATTACACTCCTATCTCTTATATGAAGCCAGACACACACTTCATGTCTTTTGGAGTAGCTGCATCAATGCTTCAAGGAAGAATAACACTTCTTATCAAACACCAGTGTCTTAATAGTGGGAAGTCATATGATTAATCAATCTCATTACTTAGAAGTCAATTTATCTGCAGTGCAACTGCTATCCAAATGAAAATAAGATTACTGTGTGTATAGTTTATTAATAAACCCCAGTATGCCATTGACTCAACTTGATTATAGCACAGCAGGCATGTGATGCACAATATTGCAAAGACATTAAACCAGCCTGACAACAGTGGATATAGAAGAGGTGTAGGTACAGGGTGAGGCATAAATCTCTTGAAATATAAGCGACCATTCCATTTTTAGTTCTGCAAGGAACATTTTCTTTTTATTTTATTGCAGATAGGATCTGTAGCTACTCTTTAATGTCCAGCTCTTACTACTGCTGAGATAACCCGAAAGCATGAATCAGTGTGATGTTCAGATCCAGACCTTATAACCTCCAAAACAACCCCTTGAACTTTCTCACAGGGAAAAACAACTTAGCAGGGGAATTCAGATGCCCCTGAGGGAAGCCAGTTACACAGAGCTCATGAGTCTGCAGTAAGTACAATCCTATTTTAGACATATTGTTAATCTACTGTGATACATATTTTCCAGAGTATAGGTTATAAGCTGAAGAGAGCTTGAGAAAGTGCTAGCACATATTCTGTAGATTGTTCTCTGATGGGTTTTCAACCCCAGAAACATCTTCCTTCATATTTATCTGATAACAAAAAATTTTTATTTCAGTAAGAAATAACTTTGTTGTCTCAATTTTACTTGAAAGGAAAAGTGTAGTATAGATAGAAACTAGTAGAAAAGGAGGGGAGGAGGAATACAGAATGGGAAGATCCCTGTTTGCTGAGTACATAACAGTGAAGAGAGTGGAAGACTTAACAAAAAAAAACCCAAAACACCATGATTTAAATAGGATTAATTATTATAACTACTCTATTAAGCCAAGGGATACAGAAATTGTCAGAGGTGTTCAGAAATCACTTGGAAAATGCACATATACAGTCCAAAGCCCCTGTCATTTGTTTAGTCTCTGCACTAAGAAGTGTGAAGAGCAGAACAAGGAGCCTTCAGGATCTATCATTAAGCAGTGGCATCTCAGCAGCCCAAACACACAGCAGATTAGTTCCTAAGCTAGTGGCAAGGGGAACTGATGACTGATACAGGCTTTCTTTAGAAATGGAGGCAGTCATCTGCATTTTCAGTAAGGAAACAGCAAATGAACTACACAAACTAGATGAGAAGTGACATAGTCAATCTATGGGCTGAAAAAGAAAATTCACTCTCTGATGGACCACATTTATGAAGAAGAAAAAGGCAAAATGAGATGAATGACCTAGAGGTGATATGTCAAGAATCCTCTACTTTGTATTCAACAGATGCCTGGAAAACATGACTACTATTACATCAGATTTCAGTGCAATTCTGGCATTGCTAAGGGTTTGGTGCTACTGTAAATCCAGCCACCACTGTACTGAAGCTATATGTTCAAATCTTGTTTGTACCATGTGTGATGGGCTGACCTTGTCTGGCTGCCACTTTCCCACTGAGCCACTCTATCACTTCCTTTTCTCTACAGGACAAAGGGAGAAAAATGCAACAAAAACCTCATGAGTCAAGATAAGGATGGGGAGATCACTTACCAATTACTGTAATGGCCAAACAAACTCTACATGGGGAAATTAATCTAATTTATTACTAATTAAACTGAGTAGAATGAGAAATAAGAACAAATCTAAAACTTTTTCCTTCAGTGCACAACCATCTGATTTGGCATAGGGTCCTACATGGACTGCAGTGGGACAACCTGTGTCACCATGGTCTTTACCACAGGCTGCAGGGGAATCTCTGTTCTAGCAACTGAAGCACCTTCTCCCCTTCCTTCTGCACTGCCCTTGGTGTCTGCAGAGTTTTTTCTCTTGTATTTTCTCACTTTTCTTTCCCTCAGGTACTACACAGTGCTTTTTACCCTTTTTGAAATTGTTATCAAAGAGGTGTTTCCAGCTTTGCTTGCCTTGGCCAGTAATGGGTCCATTATGGAGCCACCTGGAACTGACTCTGTCTAACATGGGGGCACAGAAAACACCACTGTTCCAATCTCCATCAGCTACCAAAACCACGCCACATAAAACAAACACACCATGACACTAGTCCATCTACTGAGTATGATGACACTAGAAAGGGCAAAGTTTACTTTTGTGAGCCAGTCTGCTTCTTGGTTTTGTAGAATTTATGTCACTTCCATGAATTGATGAAATTGGATCAACTGTACTTAACAAAAGCCTCAGAAAAAGTAAACCACTAATTCACTGCGGTTGTAACATGTATCTCCTAGATTTGAAGAAGAAGATGCAGTAAGAATGATTTAGCATTCTTATGAGTCAGAGGCTTTTACTCAAATGAAAATATTCTGGAAAAATAATCTGGCAGCAATAATGGGGAAAAAAAAGGTCTTTTTGGTTTACTCTCAATAGGTAAACCTCAAATAAAGAAAATCTCAACTGTTTGCAGCATTATAGAGAACTGAATAATCAGATTCAGTTCCCTAGAAAAGACATCAGACAGAAGACACTTGTGCAGATGTATCCAAAGAGCTTAAGCCTGGAGATTTCTCAGATCAAGGAAAATACAGAAATGTACATGAAAAGTAGAATGATCCAAACTCAGCTTTGCAGAGATGAAAAAACCACAGTAGGATAGACTAACGTTAACCATTTCACACCATTTTACAACATAAAAGCGAACTAACCAAAGTCTCTTTAAAAACAGTTTTGCTATGCCCTGCTGCCCAGTGAAGGTTTGTCTACCTTGGAAGACAAGATACATTAATTGTTCTTGCCTAGATTTAGCCAGTTGCATCAAATTAGAGTAGCTTATAAATAAACAAACAAACAGAAAGTGTAGTATATCTTCAGGTGTGGGATTCGACAGTTATTAACTTGGAAACACAGTAGGCAAGGTCCAATGCAATATATACACAAAGTGAGTAAAGTCTTCTGCAGTTTTTATCTAATGAAATGGGTAGGACCCATTCTCATGTCCACTGACAGTGATTGCAAAATTCCCCAAACCTGGATATATCCATAGTCCAATTGAAGTTACATTTTACAAACACATTCAAACGACTTGGAACAGAATATATACATTTGTAAAGGGAACTGGAGTTGACCCAGGGCAAAGCATTGCAGCACTGTAAAAAATGTTATTCTTCTTCTTTCAATCCCTTATAGCTTGATAAAAACTCCACATAAACCTCTATTCACTTGGACTCACTTGGAGCTGGGTTCATTCCAAGAGCAGTTCCTTTCTAGTTCTGCATTATTATTTTTTATGTTAAACCAAGAGCAATAATCTTTGCTCATTATCATACATCAGGAGCAGCATATGCAAAAAAGCCATCACAGTCTATTAAATTAAAAATCTCAGATCAAAACCAGATGTCATGAGTTATAGAGACCCCTGAAGCTAAGCAAATGCACATCTCACCATGTGGAGGTGGACTGTATAGCATTCTAATTGTTTGGGGTGTGATGTTCTGATGACCTGCAGGGTAGCAGAGTACTAAAGCCAGCTTATGATAGAGTGCTTTGATGTGGGTATTTAGTAGGTCACATGCTGGAATCATAGAACCACAGAACAGTTTGGATTTGAAAGGACCTTAAGATCAACCAGTTTCAAACCCTTGCCATGGACAGGGAAGCCTCACACTAAACCATGTCACCCAAGGCTCTGCCTAACTTAGCCTTAAATGCTGCCAGGAATGGAGCATTCACCGCTTCTTTGGGTAACTTGTTCCAGTGTCTCACCACCCTCACAGTAAAGAACTTCTTCCTGGTATCCAACCTAAATCTCCCCTATTTAGTTTTAAACCCATTGCCCCTTATCCTATCACTACAGTCCCTGATGAAGAGTCCCTCTCTGGCATCCTTGTAGGCTGCTATGAGGTCTCCACACAGCTTCTCTAATACTTATTGTACTGGGTCTGGCTGAGTTGGAGTTGATTTTCCCCACACCAGCCCTCACAGTGCTGTGCTTTGTATTCATAGCTAGAAAGGTGTTGATAACACACCAGTGTTTTGGCTCCTGCTGAGCAATGCTTACACAGCATCAAGGTTGGCTTTCCAATATTCCCCCCTCACCAGTGGTCTGGGGGTGGGCAAAATAATGGGAGGGGACACAGTCAGAACAGCTGGTCAAAACTGACCAAAGGGATATTTCATGCTGTGCAACAGAAGCTAAGAAAAAGGCATTAATTCCTATGACGCTTGTCTTCTGGAGTAATCATGAAGTGCAATGAAGCTCTGCTTCCTGGGGAGTGGCTTGATATCACCTTCTGGTGGGAAGTAGAGAACAAATCTTTCATTTTCCCTTTCTTCTGTGTGCAACCATTGGTTTTGCTTTATTAAACTTCCATTGTCTTGACATACAAGTTTTTGTTATCTTATTTTCTCTGCCCCTGTTGTGCTGGGGAAGCGAATGATGGAGCAGCTTGGCGGGCACCTGGCATTCAGAAAAGGTCAAGCCGCAACAATTATGCTGTCATTAAAATAAAGGCAAAAAACCCCCAAACCTTATGATCAAGCCTCTATTGAATAATCATCAGAAGAGATAGGTAGAAAATAGTTTTCTCTATTTTTCAGCTAATGAAAAGTTTGAGAAGGAAATAATGTTTCCTAATCACATCAGACCAAGATTTTTCCATGGAGGGTAAAAGGAAAAATGGGAGTGGAAAATTAGCTGTTCTATTTATCTTCTTACAATAGAGATTTGTGCAAAAGATAATGAAAGTCAGGAACCACTCGACAAAGATGCCTCTCTCTTGTGTGGTGTACAGAGATTACTTTACGAACACTCAAATCAGTTATTTCAATTTATATGATGTGGCTGTCTACCAGGGATGCAGAGGTTGAGGTCAGTTTGTTTGCCAAAAGCATACAATGACCCAATGGTTCAGATAGCAGCTTCAGGCCAAATATTCTCTCAGCCTGAGTTAATTCCCTGGTAGTTCTTCTACATCAGCTGCCCTAGGCTAGGATATTTTTAACATTCATACAGAACAGAACAGCTTTGGCAGGAAAGGTTGAGGGAAGCTGAGGGCAGCGTGTTAATCAGAACCCTCAGATCAGGATTTCCTAACAAGTTAATGGTTCCAATATTCTGGGTTGAGTTTCTAGACCTGAGGAAACATTTCTGATGAAAGAAACACTTCAACGCTAGGACTTAAACCCCTCCCAGACAACCAAACAAAACACTCTCCAAAACCCCCAAAAACCTACAAACCCCCGATTAATCATTATTTTCCAAACAAACAACTTTGTACTAAACATTGCCCAAGTTCTGTTTCACCTGCAGTAAGTAATAAGACCTGCCTTGAGTAAGGCAATGTATGTAACACCCCATCATCAACACACACAGTACTCTATACTCCAAACACAAACCTTCACAACATCATTAAGAATGACTTAAGTCCTGTGGCCATTGAACATAAGACCTGAAAGCAAGGATCTTTTACTGAATAAGGAATTTCACCTTACAGCAGATACCAGGCCAGGTGAATCCTGCTGTAAAAGAGTCGTTGGCAATCAGGGTTATATCCATACATCTTGTGTTTTCTGAAATGGTTCATAAAGGTGAGGGCTGAACCCAGGAACTGTACACCCAATTGCGAGGTGGTACATGAAGAACTGTTTGGAGGGGTTGTCCTCCAACAAAATTGCTCTATTAGCAACATGAACCAGGGCCTGTTCTTCACAGATAATGTGGACAATGTTAATATAAAAATAGAAGACAATGCAAAATCAAAGTAAGACAGGAATCCTCCTTACCTCTGAAGAAGCGGGTTTGCAGTATCCAGCTCCAAACACTAGATTTTCTAATGACATGCTGGACTGGTCTGGTCCTGCCTCCAGGTTGCCTTTTCCAAGCCACGAGCCTTTCCCTGGACGAGCAAAACTAAAAGAAGGAAAGTTAAGAAGAAAAATAATCAGACCAGTATTGTTAAAGATGAGTAATTGTTGCCCCTTTCTTGGCATGCAGTCCAGTGGTTTGAGTATTATCATTCACTCAGTCCTTTCTCTGCTGCCTTACAGATCTTTTTTCAGCATAGCATCTCAACATTAAAACATTTCCATCTATGCACATAGATAATACTCTTAATCCAGTTTCTCATTGTCTTACATCTTGGGTGATGCAACATCTTTCTGTCTGGCTTTAACCATATCACACTTCATTTTGAACTGTGCAATTGTGAATCTCCCTACACTGCCAACATCCTTTATAGCTCATCCCAATCTTTTATTACAGATTGGAAGTTTAATTCCCTTTTCTCACTGTTCCATGACATAAAGCTTCCAGCACAAAAATTACAAGACTTCAGACCCAAACTGCATTTCCCTTTCCTGGGTACAGTCCATTCATTTGGGATGTGTTCTCCCATACCCATTCACAACACAATTTTGCTGTTATCCAAATTCTTTGTCAAAAGCCTGACAGAATTTAAGTTGGTTTAGGCTGAGATCATCACCTCTCAGTGCTGACTGTTATGGTTATAGTGTTCCCTTCTGACTGTATCTGTATGCCTCCAGTCTTATAGCATGGACCCATTAAAAATGAAACTTCTTGTTTGGAGTTTGCTCAGCATTGAGCCTGCCAGAGTCCTGATGAGCAGCTAGGGCTCTTATTCTGGATTAATCTGAGCAAATGTCTACATCCTAGTAAATGTTGTAGGCTGCCTTTATATTCACTGGAGAGGAATTGGCATTTCCAATGTGTGAATCATCTCTTCCTGAAGTAGCAATATCAAATATTTCAGATGCGTTTTACCCTCAAAGTGTTTATTTCTTATTGTGGACTATAAACAGAGGCTAGGATGACTGCCTCGTAAACAGCTGAAGCTTGGTGAGATGAACCCCACTGTTAGACCCTGTAATAACATGTGCTGTACATAAACTATATCAAGATTTCAAGAGAGAAATTAGGCTACTTGTGGTGAATACAATAAACCAAATTACTTAGTCTAAATGGTTATACAAGCAACCATAGTTGTTCTTAAAAAGCATGCACTTGGGCAGCAACTACTCCACAACTACTCCAGGTTTGGGGAAGAGTGGCTGGAAAGCTGCCGGCAGAGAAGGAGCTGGTGCTGCAGGTGTTGAAAATGATCCAGTTTGTACCTAGGTAGCCAAGAAGGCCAACAGAAAAGGCTCAGGGGTAATCTTACCACTCTCTACAACTACCTGAAAGGAGGTTGCAGTGAGGTGGGGGTCAGTGTCTTCTCCCAAGTAACAAGCAATAGGACAGGAGGAAACTGCCTCAAGCTGCACCAGGAGAGGTTTAGGTTGTATATTAGGAACAATTTCTTCACTGGACAAAGGTGGTCGGGCATTGAACAGGCTGCCCAAGGCAGTGGTAGAGTCAGCATTCCTGGAAGTGCTCACAAACAGTGCAGATGAGGCCCTTGGTGACATGATTTAATGGTGGCCTTGGCAGTGCTTGGGTGAAGGTTGGAACTGGTCTTAAAGATCATTTCCAACCTAACTGATTCTATGATTCTGTGTAGGTGAAGGTGGAATTGAACTAATGAACTACAGAGAAAAAAGAAAAAGACATTTACTCAGTAATGCCACTGAGTTTATGCTACATTTTTCAGATGGGGATCACCATCCACAGTCACCTGATACCCATCCTAGCATCCCAAATTGCATCACATGCAGGAGACCTGGTCTCCTTGAAAGAACAAAAAATTTATATGATGGAGAGAACAAAAAAACATTTAAAAAACATATTGTGCCAGAACTAAAAAGCACATGGCAGTGCCATTCATTCTGCCAAAACTTTCAATCTGAGGTTATTTCTGTATGTAGATATTTATCATGTGGCTACATCAGTTCAGATCAGCCATTATTCATGGATATCTACACCTAATTCAGTTTTAAGGACAGATAAGAGTTCTGGCTTCTATACAGAAGCCCACAACAAAAAGAAGGATGATTATGCTAAGGACGGATACAAAATGAATGGAAGTGCAGCAATACTTTTTATTACCCAAATAACACGGGAGGTTCTGATATGCAGGGAAACTGAGTGATGTATGCAACACCAGAAAAGGAAATCTCAAGCAAAATCAGGAATTGGACTAGTGTCAAAAGGTTAAACACAAATCCCTGCCTTTCCTCAAGTCAAATTGCTCTCTCTTACATATTAGCTAGCATTTATACATTGACAAAAAGAACATTCCATAAGCGGGTGGGGGGTAGAAGACCGTTGCATTGATTTCTATGCATTAATTTTTGTGATCCAAGAAATTTCCAGCTGGCTGCTTCTAAACAGCATGAAGTCCTTCCACATATTTCCTACATTTAATACAGAAATAAATAAATAAACTAACACAATTTCAAAGAGCCAAGAGATAAAAACTGCTCTGAGTAATTTCAGATGTTATTGGGTGATATTGTCTGCCCTGGTTTGCTGAAAAGGCTCAGGAAGCAGAAATAAAAACTTATTGCTATGGTATCAGAGAGAAAAGCTTAAACAAATATTGCCTGCATACAAAACCTCCTCATTTGAGTATTAGCAACGCTTTCAAAGGCTTTAAGGGAGAGAAAAGTATTTTTTAATGCCTTTTTAATTTATTTATATTTTGCTTTTACAGCAGAGAAGGGATTTTAATCACTTGGTTTTACTGAAAGTGATTTCACATAACACTGTAAAACAAAACCTTTTTTTTTTTTGGGAAACCTGACATAATGTCATCTGTCTGTTGAGGGAAAGTTTAACTGGAAGGCTTATAAACTGTTAAAGTTCCCCTAACGCTTTCTGAACTACATAATAATCAAAGAAAATATTACTAGCAATAATGTGTTAATTCCTGGTTTTAATTTATTTATTCCTGCAACCGAGTTCATTTATATGAATCTGAACTCTTAGTTATTTACATGACTATCTATTTAATAACACTGATTTAATATAAACATTTATATCCTTATCCTGTATGTTAACCTTAGCTTTTATTTGGAGTCAGGATAAAAAAGGTCAAAAGATGCAAAGTGTGTGTGTTTGAGAGTATGAACATGAGTGCAAAATTAATATTTTCATTGAAAGAAACACTTTTTCATTTTTATTTTTTTTTTAGCCATTCTTTTGATGACCTTATCCATGAAATACCTTTATAGAATCATAGAATGAGAGAATAGTTAGGGTTGGAAAGGACCTTAAGATCATCCAGTTTCAAACTGCCTGCCGGGACACCTCACACTAAACCATGCCACCCAAGGCTTTCTCCAACCTGGCCTTGAACACTGCCAAAGATGGAGCATTCACAACTTCCCTCGATGACCCATTCCAGTGCCTCACCACCCTTACAGTAAAGAACTTCTTCCATATATCCAATCTAAATTTACCCTGCTTAAGTTTTAACCCATTACCCCTTGTCCTGTCACTTCAGTCCCTAATGAAGAGTCCCTCCCCAGCATCCTTATAAGCCCCCTTCAGATACTGGAAGGTTGCTATGAGGTCTCCATGCAGCCTTCTTTTCTCCAGGCTATAGAGTCCCAATTTTCTCAGCTTATCTTCATATGGGAGATACTCCAGTCCCCTGATCATCCACGTGGCCCTCCTCTGGACTTGTTCCAACTGTTCCAATCCTTCAGAAGTTTATCCTTCAGAAAAGTCTCCTATTTCTTATAGAAGTTGTCTATAGACACATAAATGCCTATATACATACAGGTGAGACTCATAGAATAGTTATGGTTGGAAAGGACCTTAAGATTATCCAGTTCCAATCCCCTGCCATGGGCAGGGGCACCTCACACTAAACCACGTTGCCCAAAACCGCAACATGTTCCCTTGAAAAGTCTTTTCTTTCCTGTGGTATAGCCTGCATGATACCAACATCAAAATGTAAGAACTTTCTGACTCTGAGGTTATATTAAGGCAATTATTTCCATCAGTCATGATTATCTTCTGTGAAACTGCCTTTTGATTTATATTTTTGGCCTCTGTAACATCATTTGGAATGAATTGCATGTTGCAACATGTGCTGGACTTTGTTTTGAACCTGCTGTTGAAAAGCTGAATGTGACACTCCTTAGTTCTTATATTGTGCAAAATATTAAATAATCATTCCTTTTTTTTTTTTATCTTCTGCAGGCAATTCTCTACTATATAAATAAGATGGAAGTTCCCTAGCATAAGAAATGGATTTGCCTTGATAAATGTTAATTCAGATGCGTTATTGAAGTAATTCAGAATAGATGCTGTAGGCCAGTTTAATAAAACATAGTATTCCCTTCGAGATTAAACTCCTGCAAAAAGAAATAATCTGGTTTAGTTTTTCATTCACTTTTTTTTCAAAATGAAGAGCTTTTGTTATTTTTTTTTTTTTTTCTGGTGAGCAAAACTTAGTTTCTTCATTTATTGCAGCTTTCAGCAGAATGAGAAAAGAAAAATTTAAAGACCGGAATCTGAATCTTGTTTGGAAAAGAAACCCCTAGCTTCTACTGTATGAAACGGTCAAACTGCAAAAACAAACAAACAAAAACCCCACACAATCATCATATTCTAATGACCAGAAATTATAATATTGTGATTTTCCCTGCCCATGGCAGGGGGTTGGAACTAGATGATCTTAAGGTTCTTTCCAATCCTAACTATTCTATGATTTTATGAACCAGGAGTGGAAGTTGAGGAAATGAACTTGTTTTCTATTTAGGACAGATCATATGAAGAAATAACTTCTTTTCCCTTCAGTCCCTTATGCATAAAATATTACTGATTTTAAAAAGAAATATGGAAAATATAAGAAAGCCACATAGAAATAATATAATTCGGAATCAAATCCTCACACCCTCCACTGACAGCACAATTTGCATTTCACCAGGAATTTCCTTCAAGTTCCCACAGATCAGGTAAAATGTAATGCACAACACTGATTTCCCTCAGTGTTCTAACTTTAATATGGTGTCGTAGGTTAAGCCCAGCCAGCAACACAGACCCTTGCAGCCGCTCGCTCACTTCTCCCCCTGCTCCCAGAGAGATGGGAAGGAGAATCAAAAGAATGCAACTCCCACAGGTTGAGGTAAGAACACTCCGGTAGCTAAAGTATAGCACAAAACACTGCTGCTGCCACCAATAATAATAACAATAAGGGAAATAACAAGGGAAGAGAATACAACCGCTCGCCACCCACCAACCGATACCCAGCCTGTCCTGAGCAGTATCTATTCTTTTCGGGTAACTGCTCCCAGCTTATATAGTGGGCATGATAAGCTATGGTATGGAATACCTCTTTGGCTAGTTTGGGTCAGGTGTCCTGTCTCTGCTTCCTCCTGGTTTCCTCTCCTCCCTGGCAGAGCATGAGACTCAGAAAGTCTTTGGTCAGACTAAACATTACTGAGCAACAACTAAAAGCATTGGTGTTATCAGTGTTGTTCCCAGGCTGAAAGTCAAAACCACAGCACTGTACCAGCTACTAAAAGGAGAAAAATGACTGCTGCTGCTGAACTCAGCACATATGGCTTTTGGCAAACTAGTACCAGCATGTGCACATAGGTTACATGGATGACCTGTTGTAAATTTTTGAGAATAATATGTGGATACTGACAGACTGTGATCCTCTGCAAGTTTCCCCCTTATATGAGGAGTTCTGTTAAGGTTATAATCAGTGATTGTAAAATGTTCTGAGCTCCTTGAGTAAAACTGGTAAGATTTATTAGTATAAAATTTGTAATGGAAACAGATATCTCTTCCTAGATCCCAAACAGAATAGGGGGAATCTGGTTTGAAATCTCTTAGTGATTTTGGTTGCTGGAAAATGTTGGTTCATTTGTCCTGAACATAATCTTGGTTGCTATAAAGCTTGAAAGCAGGTAAAATAATGTAGTTATATTTATTTAGTTTGAGGTGGGGAGATCTTCCCTTTTGATTTGGGGGTGGGAGGTGTTAAAAGTTTGACTCAGAAATAGTCAGGTTTCTCTTATGTGACTTCTTGGCTGGTCGCTTAGGAGAATGCCATATCAAAGTGGAATTTTATCTTTGCAGATATATAGCAAACAGTAGTGAATAACGAGAATTCAAAGGAAAAACATCTAGTTCTTCTGCAAGAGCTCATGGAAGAAAAAAACATAAACCAGTATTATTTTAATAAATGTATTATGGAAGCAATAGCTCTTTACTTCATAAATATTGCATTTCTTTCTATGGATTAATTTATTTGTAAATAGGATGCAGAGAGAAGATAATTCATTAACTTCACTACCCAGAATTACATCTTTGGCAGTTTTGAATATAAACTGCCCATAAGTAGGTGCCAGCTACATTTACAATCATAAAAAATATTGACCTGGATGTTCTGCATCCAGATTCCAGGGTAGTGTAAAGTGTGTGTCACAATAGATATATCAGTTGTGCTTTTGAGGAACAGGAAGATGCCTGGGAATGAAAGAATTTAGGTGAGAGAAAATTGCTCAAGGATGGCCAGTGTTGGCCTGATTCCTCAGTGCAGTGGAGCAGAGCAGAACTAGGTCAGGGCTGAAACTTTCAAATAGTCTGTGTCCCTTTGATTATGTTCCCTCTTCCCTGAGCAGAACAAGTTCAAGTCACTGAAAAATTCAACATTTGTGTCTTGGTTTCTCCACCAGAAAAATTTCTATACATTTTTTACCTATCTCAGATGTCGTCATCAAGATTCCCCGTTTCTCATGCAGTGATTTGGATGTGAGCAATTAAGAATTCAATGTTAACAAATAAAATCCTGAAAACCTACTTTGCTTTTCACATAGATGTAAGTATGAAAGTGGGGAAGAGAACAGGAAGTTGAGTAGCATCCAGAAAGCTGTGGCCATCAAATGAGGTGGATTATACAGTTTTAAGGCAAAGTAACACTTTAGGGAGACCAGCCTGTACAGAGAGTAGCAGTTTGGTGCTGAAAACCAACTCCTACATTTCCAGAAAGCTTTACGGGGAAGAAAGTAGAAATCATCTGAAGTCACTGGATAGATTTCCAGTATAAGACATGACAACCAGATCTTTTTGTCTGTGCTGCTTAATAGGAAACAACATATAGGGCATTATTTTCAGTGTGGGAAACTATGTGTGTGGCAGAAAGTATGTATTAGGTTACTTGTTTCAGAGATTATTTACAAGTTGTATTTTTACTTATAAACCATAACATATGCTAACTCCTCTTGGGAAAGAGTGGTCCAGAGGTCTATGAAATTAATGAAGCAGGTAACCATGTTTCTAGCTGCTTGATTCCTGAATAAGTCCAACATAAGAAATGCACTGAGCTTGCAGCATACCTGAGACTAAGTAGTACCCCATGGATATACCCCTTTGGGAAAAGCAGAACATTTTTTGAAGTCTTAACTATACTGGAGCAAAACAGCTGATGCTGGGCTAATAACTGCTGGTTGAAGTTATAGACTGGACCAGCTGTGAAGCCGGTGACAGCAAGCTAAGGGAAAAGTCAGTGCCTCAGGCCAAAAACCAATAGAAAACAGAAAACTGGAGCCCAAAAGCCCTAACTCAACCTTCCTCCTACAACTGCTTATACACACTTGGCCTCTGGAGCTTAGGTAAGAGAATAAAAAAGGTATTTAAGCAGTTTGTGAAAGCCAGTGCATTCCAGGGGAGTAGTCTTAAGCCTGAACACTGCTCCCTTTTTCTCTTTTGACAGACTTTCTGGGATCATTGTCACCCTGGGTAAAATGAGGTTGCCAGAGTCAAGCCCATTACTTCCCAAAGAGACATCCCCCAGCTTCTGCTCTAGGTTCTCCTCTATTCCCCCCACATCCCAAAAGTCTGAACATACTGCTCCATGACCTGCAGCAGCCAAAAGCACTCAGTGCAGACACAATGACCCTGCACAGTATGGCCCTTCAGGGAGCATACATGTGATTGGCATGCAGTGGTATCACAAATGTGCTGCTGTACCTGGTGGAAGCGGTTGGGTGTAGGGCAAGACAAGGGTAAGGAAAGCAGTGTTTTGGGTTGAGGCAGCAGCTATTGCAACCACTGCACCCTACACCCCTGTTGTCCCCTATTACTGCACTTCTACCTTACAAACTAAAGTTTTGGAGTTGGTCTCAAGTGGTCCAGCTTCCACAACCACTTCTGGGATGCTTTTTAGAGAAGTCAAAGAACTCTAAAGGTTAAAGCAAGAATTTTCAACCAAGTTATAGCTCAGTGTTGTGCAAGGGGTAACCGGTTTAAAATTAAATGGGGGAAGTTTAGACTGGATCTAAGGAAGAAATTCTTTACTGTTAGGGTGGTGAGGCATTGGAATAGGTTGGCCAGGGAGGCTGTGAATGTTCTGTCCCTGGCAGTGTTCAAGGCCAGGCTAGACAAAGCCTTGGGCAGCATAGTTTAGTGTGAGGTGTCCCTGCCTATGGCAGAGGGATTGGAACTGGATAATCTTAAGGTCCTTTCCAACCCTAACTATTCTATGATTCTATGATTCTAAGGACACCCAGCCCCTTCCCTGCTGCTCAAAGTTCCCTCTGCAGCAACATTTCAGAGGGATGTTGCTGCTCAAGGAGCCTAGAGAGATGATCTGAGCCCCAAATCATCACAGTGCTCCTGGTTATCCCACATCTATACCAAATACGATTGTTGTAGAGATACTGCAGCTGGAGGTAAGTTGACTGTAAGTCTGTCTCATTACCATCCTACTCAGCCTCTCACCTCCTTAGTAAATACATGAAGTCATTAGCCGCTGCCAAGAATTGGGACTCTCTTAAAAAGCTGAGGGTTATACTCTTTAGAAAAGCTGAATCACAAAATTTCCATCCAGAATCATAGAACAGAATCATAGATTATAGAATCATAGAACAGTTTGGATTAGAATGGACCTTCAAAGAACATGCAGTTCCAACACCCTGCAATGAGCAGGGGCATCTTCAACTAGATCAGGTTGCTCAGAACCACATCCAGCCTGGCCTTGACTGTCTCCAGGAATGGAGTATCCACATCCTCTAGAGGCAACTTGTACCAGTATTTTGCAACCCTCATTGTAACAAATTTCTTGGTCACATCCAACCTGAATCTCCCCTTTTAGTTTAATACAATTATCCTTCATTGTATTGCAACAGGCCTTGCGAAAAAGTCTTTTCCCATCTTTCTTTTAAGCCCTTCTTATGTACTGAAAGGCTGTAGTGAGGTCTCCCCACAGCCTTCTCTTCTCCAGGCTGAACAACCCCAACTCTCTCAGACACTCCTTAGAGGGGAGGTGCTTCATCCCTCTGATCATCTCTGTGGCCCTTCTCTGGTCCCTCTCCAACAGGTTCATGTCTTTCTTGTACTGAGTACACCAGAACTGCACTCAGTACTCCAAGTGAGGTCTCACCAGGGCGGTGTAGAGAGGCAGAATCACCTCTCTTAGCCTGCTGGTCATGCTTCTTTTGATGCAACCCAAGATACAATTTGCTTCCTGGGCTGTGAGAGAACACTGCCAGCTCAGATCCAGTATTTTGTCCACCAATACCCCTAAGTCCTCAGAGCTGCTCTCAATCCCTTCAACCCCCAGCCTGTATTAATACTGGGGGTTGCCCTGTCTCAGGTGGGGAATCCCGCAAAGAATCCCAGAAACAAGAATTCCACTCATTCTCAGTTTGGTCAGAGGTGAGGGCTTCAAAGTCTCAAACCTAATGTAATATTTATTATGTAAGAATTATTAACCAGGACAAGCATCAATATCAAAACATTCTCTTGTCAAAAAACAGGAGCCAATGGAAGCACCAAGGCAAGGTTTGCCCAGCAAGAGCTATTTGTGGATGTACATTATCCTGCAGGGAAAGGCTTGACTCGGTCTTGATGTTTTCCCTACTGTTTTCACTGTTTAAATACAGGCAACAGGAAAGAACTTTTGGGAAGAGTATTGGATATGCCCACAAATCTAACAAGATATGAAAAGCTGAGTCCACAGGGCAATATGTGAGCAAAAAGCTCTGCTTCAGGCAAAGTTGTTTTCCAGGATAACTTCAGGACAGTGGTGAATTTCAATTGTACATAATGTGTGATCCTTATTTTCAGGGTAGGTCTGGAACTATTCCTATTTTACATTTAAGTGCATACATATGTGCATACAATATGTATATATATGTAAAGTGCATACTATGATGGCGCAGTTCAAGCTAGCAAACTAAACACAGTAAAATAGTGCATGGATATTTTTCCCAGACCATGTAACTATCTGGCTTTTATTATTTCCATAATGTGACAGAAAAGACTTTACAGTCATTTGGGTTCTATTGTGTTACAAAAACAAGGATCTGATTGTACAATTAAATCCTTTTGTCTGTAATCCTTGTAAACTCCAAGCAGGAAGGCTTTGAGTTGTGAGAAAACCAGAATTTAGTTGGCTGGTTTTGATTCAGAATGCTTAGAACTGGCATTCCTTTGGCATGAATGTCTTCACCCTGATTTATATTTAGAGAATGCTCAATATAAAAAGAAGCAGCTAAATCCTCAAGATCACACTTTAAAATGATTTTACTGCCTTAAGCGATTGAGACTTTATATTGCGTTGTCAAAAATCTTCATTCCACTGCATTAAGTAAAAATATTGCATTGTTCATAAAAGTCCACAATCTCATATTCTAAAAGCTATAATAATCTGACTATGGAACAGTTGCTCATCAGTTGGACAAAAATATTAGGGGATTTATGCCTAATAACAGTAACAAGTCCATTCATTACAGGATAACAAAGCACTAAAAACAGTCATTAAGCATGATAACTTGTTCTTTCATCCTTTTATATAGTAGAACAATGGGCAAATTATCTGAAGAAAATTATCTGGTTAGAAGGAGTCTGTTACAATCTAATTCACTATTTTAAAAGTCAACACATAGCAGGGAGAGATACAGCAGTTACATCTGTACCTCAGCTGTTGAAGAAAAAGGTATGTCAGTCTGATCCATAAATACGAGTCACATCGCTGTCACAATTCAACCTCTTACAGTCTCAATTCATTCTACGGTGTTGAGTACAAGCAATGCCTTTACACAAATGGAGAACTGAAGCAAAGATGTATTAAGACACAAAACCTGAGCTAAAAAGGGTCTACAGGTTCATCTTTTCTTTCTGATGCAGTGTTCTCTGCACCATTGAGTTTCCGGGTCATTTGGTAAACAGCAAGGCCTTGCTGGAGTAAGGGAAGCTGAATAATGCTGAGCACTGCTTTTTATTTCAGGACCAAAGGAGTTCCCTCCCTCTCAGCACTCTTTATCTCATGCAATGGCAAGATTGACCACAAAGTAAATTACCAGAAAGACCTTTGCTTCCCCTTGCCTGCTCTAAATATTAGAGGATATTGACCTCCAGCCCTGTTTTGTTTGAAGGAATTCTGAATTAGTTTCTTGTCATTATGAATCAGATAACATAAATCACACCTAGACCCCATGGCAGCTAGAATTACACTGCTACATGGTTAATCAGATGATGCTGCAAAGCGGAACCCAACAGAGCCTTATCCATTCCTGACTCATGCATGCCTCCTTCTAGCCATGTTATGAATTATGCTAATACACAGAGGCCACAGATGAGATTAGACTCCAACTGTCCTAGATGCTTTACAAAACCAACAGTGGGGAAAATAATATGTAAATGCTCTTAATGGTTTTTAGACTAAAGATGAAAAGCTGCCAAGGAGAAGAAAATTTCCACTTTCCTCATGTTACAGATGGGAAACAAAGAGTTCAAGACTAATCAAAATCTCTGAACCTCTTCCCAAAGGGTTTGCTAGTTTTTAATAAGACCCTTGTTGTCTTATCAAGGGAAGTAGCCTGTGTCAGAGGCTGGCCCAAAACACCAAATTCCAGAATTCTAGCCCTTGAAATTAAATTATCCTCTTTCCTCTATCTTCTCCTATGCAATAGTCTAAGGAACTCACAAGAGGAGTTCTCTGCCTTTCAAGAGACATTTCTTCATCCTTTACCTGATCAGAGGCTGGTGTAATGCTACCAGTGATGCATGCACCGTGACGGATATCACTGACAGGTGGAAATAGTCAAACATGACAGGAACATGGTGGTGCAGACCTCTCCGGGGGTGGAAGTGGAGACACAGTGTTCGGCTGCTGATCATGGGGATCGCTGGAACATCTCTCAGCCTGGAACACAAAGAGCACAATCTGATAGCTTGAATGTCTCAGTTCTTTTTAATCTTGGCTGAGAACAAGCTTTCACTTTTTGTATCTTGAAGATAAAGGAAACTTGTTCTTGAAATCTGTTTAGGGCCCTATGGGTATGAGTAAAATCATAGGGAGAGAGTCTAGGCATGAAACAGAGCTTAGATGATTTCATTGCACCTCCTCCTGTCCTGTCCTCCTGTACATGTCACTGAAGTCACTGGAAGCCTTTTCTGTGATTCAGTGAGACTGAATAATACCTAGGATCATACTTTCTGCTATGTCTCAGGAAGGGATGCTGCTCCCACTTCACCTAAGATTAGGGAATCAAATGCAGCTGGAAGAAATCAAACTCAATGGGAAGACTTCTTCCTCCTAAGCTATAGAGACAGCTTTGGTTCTTAGTACAAGAAAAGTGCTTAGTATATTCTTCAGTCATCTTCAGCTAGAGAATAATCTGTTGTCTCCTGAGATAAATGTGCTCATGAACCACAGCCCCTGCTAACACAGAGGTCATATTCCATTTGACTTTAACAGCAGGAGAGGTAGAACAACACAATGACTTTGAAAATCTCACACTACATTACCAATTAAGCTTTAAAACAACACTTACTGTTGTTCACTATCAGTAAAGTG
The DNA here is from genome assembly GCA_002631895.1 of Agapornis roseicollis. Taxonomy (NCBI): domain Eukaryota; kingdom Metazoa; phylum Chordata; class Aves; order Psittaciformes; family Psittacidae; genus Agapornis; species Agapornis roseicollis. The sequence continues at coordinate 56,975 of NDXB01006270.1, read as the reverse complement.
CAGGTCCAACTTGAGCTGAAAATCTGCCTCACTTAATGCATCTTCCACCTACAAAAACAGAAAGGCAAGGTTACCTTTAAGAGTTGTCTACCACAACACTGAAGGCAAAAGTGGATGGGTTAGTCTGATAAGAGCAAAGGCAGAAATATGGAGTGACAGCAGCACCCCACCACAGTCGCAGAAAGGAGCCAATGTGACCAAGTCGAGAAAATGGCTGAAGGAGTCAGGGGAACCAGAGAAGTCAGAGGTGTTATCTGCTCCAAGTGTCCTGTCAGGTCAAAGAAATCACTCAAGACATAAATAATCAGCATGCACAGAGTACTGCATGTGTTGAACCCTTGCTCTTTGCACAATGAGAGTCAGCGGAGTATTTCTGAAGCTGTGTTCCCTCACTGAAAGAGATTTGTTTGGGTTTCTTTCTTGCCTGAATGAGGAATAGGTTTTCTTGGTTGAGAAACAGTTATGAATCTTTCTGGTTGCCTCATTGTAACTAATGCAAGATTCAAAGTTTACAGCTTAAAGCAATCAGAAATGGCTAAAATAATTCTGACAATTTCTTATCTCTATCATTGGCCTTTTAAAGCGTTTTTCAGCAACCTGAGGTTTTCCTTCCTTCCAGTCACTCTTTCTGGCTCTATACAGATTTATGGATGTAGTTTGTCATTGATTCTCATCTAGCCCATTTTCTTTGCAAATTTCAATTCTTTTTGCTGCTTTTAAAGTATAATTAACAGAAGTTTAATTATTCACTTTGGTTTAGAATGCTCAACATGTTTAAACAGAGTCAATTCAGCTCACCAAAAACACTGAATGTATCATGTGTGATGATAAGCCAGTTCATTGGTATCTTCATCTTATAGGTCCCAACAGCAAGATTACCCTTCCTTTATTGTCAATAAAATACTTTAAGTGTATTTTCTGACACAGTACATGGAAGGAGCTGTCAGTTGCTTCACCTGTAAAGGACTACATAGGATAACACATCCATTTTGGCACAGTTAAAGCAACCATAGTCAATGAAAATAAATAAACTAGTATAGAAAAAGGATTAAGCTGACCTGCACTTCCTTCGCTCCTTAGAAATGTCTTTTTTTTTTTTCCCCAG